>CM040122.1:139334665-139598728 GCA_022559845.1 Amorphophallus konjac
GGCCTAACTGGCTCAATGCTAAGGAAGGCCCCAAACCCCATAGCATCTATCCTAGCTCTCTGGAACTCGGGGAGGCCGTAGTACACTGCCCGGACCTGGACCCAAGAAATCTGCGTCCTCATCAACCCCTGCATGAATATAAAAGAACTTTTTGCTTAAGTTTTCATGTGGAAATTCATTTAAGTTCAGTAATTGTGATATTTGCTGTTTGGATAATTAACGACCTACCGTGGGTCGTTGTTTTCATGATTGACGCCCCTGAGGGCGACGTTATTTCCAAATAGGTGGTACTATACGTTAATTTAATTGACGACCTACCCAGGGTCGTTGTTTATCTAATTGACGCCCCTGTGGGTGACGTTTTTTTTTGAAAGTGATATTCTAAAAATTCTAAAAATTCGGAATTGACGCCTAACAATGGGTCGTCAGTTATCTAAGTAACGCCCCTGTGGAAGGGCGCGGTTCACAAAGTGATTTTTCTATCCTAAATTACATTTCTGGAAAATGTTGAATTGACGGCCACCCTGTGGTCGTTACCTATCTAATTAACGTCCCGAAGGGGGGCGTGATTTTCCTGGGGTTTTAAGGTTTTAATGTGCGAAATTGAAATAACAGAAATACATACATTTTAAAATTTAAATGAAATCACAGGGAAATAACAGCATGCTGGCGAAACATGATAAAATTAAAATAACGACATGCTGTAGGGCGTTTCTTTCATGCGATTAATTATTTTTAGAAAATCAAAAAAAATGTAATTAACTACCCATTGTGGGACGTTATTTAAATTCACGACACCCCTCGGGGCGTCATTTTTCTGCGTCTCTGGTTTGCCCTCTCCCGAGAGCTATGGAAATGAAAGAAAATGAAAATAAAAATAAAAATAAAATGGGAAAATGGGTGTGGGGAAGCCTACCTTCTGTTGTCTGGGTCCAATCAATCCACCACGGAGAGGCTGCAGTGGCTGGCGTGGTCGCCGGAGTTGACCGGGCCGAGGGGGTGCCACCGTCGCCGCCGGTGGTCTTTCTTCTTCTCCGTCGCCATCTTCTCCGTCTTCACCATCTTCTTCATCGCCTTCTTCTCCCTCTTCACCATCTTCGTCATCTCCTCCTCCTCCTTCTTCTTCTCCATCATCGCGTTCTTCTTCTTCACTGGCCGCTGCCACCGGTGTCTCTTCGGCCACCGCGGGAGGGACCCCCTCCACGGCTGCGTGTTCTTCTTCCAGGTCGACCACGGCTGGGGCAGTAACCCTCTGGCGTTTGGGAGCGCCGCTAGCCATCGGATTGAGCAGAGAGAGAGAGTAAAGAGAGTGAGAATGAGAGAGAGCGAAGAGGGGGTTTGTGGTTAGGGTTTTGCAGAGAGAAGAAATGGAAATGGAAACGAAGGAAGGAAGAAGAAAGGGGGAAAGTGGGGTTTAACGGTCGAGAATAATTGACGCCCTGATAAGGGTCGTCTCTTCTTAAATTGGCGGTTTGAGGAAAGGCGTAGATTTCAGATTTGACGCCTTGAGGATGGACGTCATTTGTGTTTTGCATGGGAAATTGCAACCGTCGTCAGGCACATTGATGAGAAGTGATTAAAGTGACCGGGCGTCATTATTGCACCTTTTAATTTGACGACCGAGAGAACGGGCGTCCATTTTTGAACACGCGACGTGAGTAAAGGCGTTATTTGTGAAAAAATTAAGGAATTATTTCAAAAATATTTGAAAATTTGAATTGATTAACACCTTCTATAAAGACGTGAGTTAAGAAACGCCAATGCCATGGGCGTCAATTACGATTATGAATGTAATGGACGACACTAGCTGAGGCCTGTCTTAAGTAATTAACGCCGTCGATAGGGGCGATGTTCAGAACAGAAGGACCGGAACTCCTTGTTATCAGATAGAATCGCTTGAAATATCAGAACTGCTCACTTTCATACATTGCTTTGGCTTAGATAAAAGAGGAATTCTTATTGCATTCATGAAAATCTTTGATTACATTCTAAGCCACTGTGGGCCTTATCTTCTTGAGAGCCAGTACATAAGCTTTACATTTGTTCTCTTCTTCTTCAACATGAGTCTTGGATTTGTGGAGAAGTGCCACCTTCCATTGAGCCATTATGGTCCTGATTTCTTCATGGTCACTGTTGTGCCCCTTGTGCTTTGATGAATGTGGTGTTTTAATGATAGCAACACGAATGAGTCACCATTTTATTTTGCTAATAGCTTGACATTGAATCATAACAATCTGAATGCATAGAACATACAGAGGCTGCAATGCACCGATCTTAATTCAAGCATAAAACACTTTATGCACTCTCATGCATTCTCCACAGAATATATCAACGCAGCAAGTGTGTCTCATGCATCATGCGTCGACGCCCCCAGATTTCCAAGTCTATACATTGACCTTTGCCTTCAAAGTCTGTACAGCCATTCATATGAAAGTCTATACATCGTGTTTTGACTAAGTCTGTACAGCCATTTACATAGTGAAGTCTACACATTCGTTTGCATTGCATGAAGTCCATACAGCGGGTAGAGTCTGTACACTCGATTCGCCTTTGAATTGGTCAAGTGTGTACATCCTTCCAAGCTTCAAGTCTACACATTGGGTTGTCAGGCTTCAACCCTATACATTCATTTGTTAGGCCCAAGTCTATACACTCGTTGTTAGAAGCCTGAACTTAACTGAAGTCTATACATTGGACTTCACTTTACAAATTCTAACCAAGTCTATACAATGCTTTGCATTTTTCAGAGACTGTACAGGGTTTAGACTTAAACTGATGACTTCATTTCATCTGCCTGACAGGGACTAAAAAGGCCAAGCTGTTTGTTCACTGGAACGTATCCATGCATCAACGCCATTGCTAGACAGCGTCGACGCAGCCATTGAGCCTGATAAGCATCTAGCTCGAAGATAATTTAGAAGGTTAACGCTAGAGCCTAAGGCGTCCACGCACCAGTAAAGATGCATCCATGGATCCTCTTCACAGCGTTAACTCTACGCAAAGGCTGCGTCAACTCAGCCACTGAAGAAGGCAGAGGCCTGTTCAGAAATACTCTATCGCGTCAACGCAGCAGTGGAGCAGCGTCGACGCAACAGTTACAAAGGGAGAGCCAATGGGTCACTGGATCACCGATGCGTCAACGCAACATGCTGATAGCGTCGACGCAGCACGCCCATCTGTTGAAGACTTGATCATTGGATCACCGATGCGTCAACGCAACATGCTGATGGCGTCGATGCAGCACGCCCATCTGTTGAAGACTTGATCACTGGATCACAGATGCGTCAACGCAGCAGGCTGATGGAGTCAACACAGCAGACTTGAGTCCTGCTGGTCGAATGTCATTGAATTGAAGGGCACGTGATCCGCGGTGCCTGGCTCGTGAACCAGGATGCTGCCACGTGGTCCGAAATTCTAGGGCAGGAAACGTGGAAGCCACACGCGCCAGTGTGCTGCTGCTGCTACTATATATATACGAGTCTTCATCCTCTGTACAAGATCGATCGACTGAAGAAGAGCAGCAAAGTATATACACCAGAGAGCCTTCGATCCAGATATGAGAAGAAGAAGAAGAGAGGCAGAGAGAAAGAAAAAGGTAGAGTGAAGAGAAGCTGTCGATCCAGCACAAGAGAGGAAAGAAAAGAGAGAGAAGAGAAGAGCAGAGAGTGAGAGATTAGCGAAAGAAGAAGAGAAGTGCAGAGAGAAAGAAAAAGAAAGAAAGAGATCGTGATAAGAAGAGACTGAGAGAGGTTGTTTGAAGATCTATCTTCACTGGACCGTGGATCAAATCTAGGCCAGTCAGCTCTTTAAGAGCCACATTGTGCTTTACGTTTACAGCTTTCCGACTACTGTTATCTTGTCTTTTTGTTTTCTATTTTACATTTTCTTTCAAGCTGTTAGTCAGCGGTTTGCAGAGGAGGACTCCTCTGGACAGCAAGCTGTGTTGCTCAGCGGGCAGTGGAGGTTTCCACTTGACGGGTAAGCTGTAATCCCCAGCGGTTGCAGTGGTGGATTCCACTGGACGGCAAGCTGTGAGGTCCAGCGGTTGTAGGCAAGCTGTGATGCCCAACTATTCAAGCTGTGAGTCAGCGGAATCCACACTCGGGTTGAGTGTGGGGTGGATGTAGGTCTGCTGGACCGAACCACCTAAAAACCCCTTGTGCATTGTGGTTTGTTTTGTTCTATTGTGCTTCCGCTAGATGAATGCATAGGGGCGCTCCATGTGTTTGGTTTCTGGTTGAGCAGAAGAGTTAATTAGTCTTCTTAATGTGTGTTTGTTTAGTTCCACATCTGCCCATTAGCATTTAAGCTTATCTAGTTTGCGAACTAGTAATTCTAGTGAGCATCATATTTTATTTGGGCGAAAGATTTTTAAAGGGCTATATTCATTCACCCCCCCTCTGAATACTGCACCGAACCCAACAATTGGTATCAGAGAGGTCTCTGACTTAACAGATCTAACAATCTGCAGAGGATCCTGCTAACTGTTTAGTGCATTTCAGAGTGGGTGTATTGTGCTCGTAGTTTAGGTTCACTGATTTAGTTCATTGCGTTGCTCATCTATTCTAGCGCATTTCTGGTCGATTGCTTTGTGTTCTGAATCTGTCTGCTATCTGATTTGATGGCTAATATTCCAATGTTCAGAGGTGATAACTTCGATTCTTGGTTAGACAAAGTTCATTGGTATGTGGAATCAATTGATCCTAATCTCTGGAAGGTAATGAATCACGGTCCATACAACTTATCAAGAGATAAATCTAGATGGACTGAGAAGGATAAATTGAAAGATTCTGTCAACACTAGAGCTATAATTTTATTAAAAGAATCAATTGACAGATCTCTAATTGAATGCATTTCATCTTGCAGGTCTGTCAAAGACATTTTGGATAAACTGAAGCTAATCAGGAATCACAGCAAGTGCTTAATGGCTGATCATAGAAATGCTGATGATGAAACTTCATCCGAGGTAAGTTCTGAATCAGAAGGATACTCTTTCGATGAATTGATAGAGATGTATGAAAACTTGTTAGAAGTTTCCAAGAAATTGAAATCTGAAAATAAAAAATTGAAAAAGAAATGTGGTAGAATAAATCTGAAAGATTCATGTGAAAACTGTCCAAATATGAAAAAGTCTTATGATGCTTGCATGCTAGATGTTCAGAATCTTAAGAAACAAAATGATTCTCTAAAATTTGAAAAACAAACATGGTTGGATAAAATGTCAGAAATAGAGAATCAGTTGAATGATAAGAAAAAGGAGCATCTAAAAGGCATGCAGGAACTCACTGAAGTTAATTCTGAATTGAACAAAATGAAATTGAAGAATGAAGATCTTCAAAAGAAGAATAAAACTCTTATGGTCAGAATGAATGAAATCAATGAGGTTTCACAGTCCTCTTCTGCTAAATCAAATTGTAAAACATGCTCAGCTTTAAGAGAACGTAATGAAGATCTCTTTAGTCAGAATGACTGGCTAAATAAACAAATTGCCTCACTTAAAGATGATCACAAAAATATGCTCGCTGAGAAAATTAAAGCAGAAGAAAGAGAAGATGAACTGATTGAAAAATTGGAGCATATGTCTGGAAGAGAGAGATGTGCTAATAATGAAATTCAGGATAAAAATCTTGAGGAAGAAAACACTGAATTAAAAGTTGAAGTTGAAAAACTAAAGTGGTTGAACACTGGCTTGTCTGAAAGACTTCTCACTATAGAAAAAGAAAAAGCTATCTATGATGAAAATTCAGAAATTTTGAACAATCTAGAACAAGAAATTGATAAGTATAAAACTGCAAACCAAGTTCTAAGCGAATGTGTTAATTGTAGTGAACAGGAAATAGCCAGTTATGAACTTCACATTGCTAGCTTGGAAGATAAAATTCATAATCTGGAAAATTTAGCTATTGAGTCTGCCAAGATTAAAGGAAAAATGAAAACTGTTGGGAAGAGGAAGGATGATAACTCTGAAGGGGGAACAAATTACTGTTCTGATGTTAAGAAAATCACTAAAAACCAGCAATATACAACTTTTGTTCAAAGCACTGATGTAGCTGGTACTTCAAGGTAATCCCCAAAACAAAATGAAAATCAGAAGTCACCTTCAAAATCTGCCTTTCAGTTTAAAGCTCAGAAAATTGAAAACCAAACAAAACCTGTTGAGGATAATCAGAAATTGACAAAAAAGAGTCAAACAAAAAGGGCAAAGAATAATTCTGGTTATACTCTAAAATTTGTTAGCTCTGCTGAATCTGATGGGTCAATACAAAATGCTCATGCTTCTTGTACTCATTCACATGCATCTGTGAATTCATCTGATAGAAACCATGCCCCTAGGAAATCTGATGCTTCATGCTATTATTGTGGTAGGTATGGTCATTTAATGAATGAGTGCTATGCTTTGAAATCTGATGACAGAATGCATGCCAGATACACCCCAAATCATCATGAGTACAAAAGAAACAAACTCAAATTCAATCAGCATATCATTTGTTTCACTTGCAACAAGCCTGGGCATAAGGCTAATGAGTGCTGTCAGGAGATCATTGGGGTAAAAATGAATCAAGAAGCAAGCATCTTAAATGCTTTGAATGTGGTAAGCATGGGCATGCAGTCAAAGATTGCTGGCATGCTCAGGGAAATAGATTAAACTCTAAATCTGTCAAATTCCCTGCTTTCTATAATTCTGCTAGAAATAACTTGAGAGATAAAAAGAAAAACTTTGCATGTTTTGAATGTGGTAAGCTAGGCCACAAAGCTGCCAACTGTCGGCTGGCTGAGCATGGAAGGAAAAATTTTCAAATCAATAAAAGAAATACTCATGCTCATACACATAATTTTTATACTCATATGCATGCACATGGGCATCATGTTTCTGCTAACATGAAGAATAAAAACAAAAATTCTGTGGCTTCATGTTATTATTGTGGAAAAACTGGACATTCAATGTTTGAGTGTAAACTGATGGAATATGATGATCATGTTGCTAAAAGATTGTTTAGAACACCCGTTAGGGCTCATACAGGACCCAAGGTAGCTTGGGTTCCTGCAGGATCAAAATAATCCAGTTGTTGCAGGTGTGCCTTGGAAATGAATAAAGGGGGTTAATCAACCAAGGCACTCAAGAATGAAAACCCCATGACTACATTTCAAGTTAGTTCTGAAAACTCTGCTAAAATTCTGTCTTCTAAATTTGTGTGCTCTAAATGCCTGCATATCATCATTAATTCTTTTGTGCATCATCTAACTGAATCTAATTAAAAATCTGAAATGCACATGGAAATAATTGTAGTTTACCTCTGAATGCATTGCATATCTATGTCATGATGCATGATATGTCAAACTCCCTGCATGTCGTATTGCACTGATTTGCATGACCATCATGGTATATTAGATGGAACAGTGCTGAAGGGCAGATGGAGTATGTCTGGATGCTACTGCCATGTGTGAGGTGGTCCTTGGACCAAGTCCTCCGCCCAGTACCATGGGTCAAGTCATATAGAGCAGTGTATTGCATATCATGTTGATCTGTTGGTGCTAAACTGAAATTTTCTGAAATATGAATTGAACAATCATGCTTATAGTAATTATCTTCTGTCTAATTTGCATGAATCATATCTGAATGCTAAATTTGATATCATGTGATGTGATTTCAATACATTTCATGCATATAGTCAGGGGGAGTCCAACTGTTTTTGATTAATTCAGGGGGAGCTTGTTGAGTCTTATGTGAGTCACTGCATATAGACAAGGGGGAGCATTATCACATTGTTGACACTATTTGAAATTCTCACTCTACACTCTTTCAAATCATCAATTGACTATTTTGAATTCATACCTTCTTGAATCTGAGAATTTGACTACTAATCCTCAATCTGTTGAAGAAGGAGTGTCTCATTTTGTTTGACTGAAATTCAACTCTGCTATTGGCTTTAAACTTTTATTCTCTCTTGCTGATTGATTCTTTCACCAGCTAGTACTCTTCCTTCATATACCTCTCAGCTGGTGTGACTGAATTGGCTCTACTATTGATTTGTTGGTCAGCTAAACTTATTTTTCTGATCTGAGGAACTTAAGCTGCATGTCATGCAATTCAGTCTGAGAACATTGTAGAAATTTTTATCATATAGGTTTAAGAATTATCACTGAATCAGACTGATATAAGATTAATGTATTCTCAGATTTGTAGTTAAATGAATTGAAAATATCTGAATGATAAGGTTTAATAAACTTTAACCACATGTTTCATGTAAACCTTAGACTCTCTCATCAGATATCTAAAAATTTGAATTCAGGGCTTCTTTGGCTAAGATGCATATAGTGTGTACTGTTGTTAAACATTAATTTGAAAATGTTGACTAAATGAAGAAATTGTGAATTCAGAGCAATGACTCGGTCTCTGAGAAACCGAGTTCTTTATCAATGAAATAAAGCAACTCATGTCATGAGGTGCCATAGTTATCTCTGATAAAAATTTAGTGAAACAAAACCTGACGGAGCAATAGCTTATCTGTGTTGAGTAGCTGGGGAGTATGGCCTCTGATAAAGGTGTCTTCTCATGTAAAAAGACACTCATATTGCTAACTCTGCTCTCAAAGCGAGAGGCAATGACAGTTATCACACTAAGTAACTAGGTCACTTCAACTAAGACTTGTCGTGCCTCATGTAAAAAAGTGTTGATCAACTTAAATTGCTCAAGAAAAATATAATGTGCTTCAAATGAAATTATCTTGAAAAATCTGTCAACTCATGTTCTTGAAAAGTGTTTAACTTCTGTACTAATCTGTGTATCTTTCAAAGGTGCTATTGAAATCATATGTGTAAGATAGAAGATGATTGATTTTGGGTGTTATCTGAATATTTGGTTCACCTTTATTAAAACTTGGATTCTGATATGAGTATTGAGTTTAATTTGACAAATTTGGTATACATCAAAATTAAATCAGATTGGTTAAGTTGCCACTTCATAACCCTTTATGATAGAAGAGTCTACATCTTTTAAGACTTATTGAAGTGATGTATGCATTAAAATCCCTCATGATCAGATTTTCCAGATAGTCTGATCAGATTCAGTCTGATTATTCATTGAGATGTCTTGTGATGATTGTTGTCTATTATTGCCCTTCTATCACCAATCACTTTACTCTCCACACTGTTAGAATCTTCCATCTTGTTCTGCAATAAGTTCTGATTATGTGGTCTTCTCACCAGAATTCAGATTCTTTGTAAAGGCAGAATTCAGATTGATTTATTGGATAACCTGAATCCATTCCTGTGCTTCAGGGGGAGTTATGGTTTCTTTGCATCTAGGGGAGAGTAGTTAATCTTGCATGCTGATAGGGGGAGTGATGTTTCATTGTCATAAGTGTCTTTGTGTGCTGCTTTGTGTCTCTCAAACCATTCCCTTTCTTTTTGATTATGTCAAAGGGGGAGAATAGTTTGACGAGTCAGTGTGACTCATTATGTTGCCATCATCAAAAAGGGGGAGATTGTTGTGCCCCTTGTGCTTTGATGAATGTGGTGTTTTAATGATAGCAACACGAATGAGTCACCATTTTATTTTGCTAATAGCTTGACATTGAATCATAACAATCTGAATGCATAGAACATACAGAGGCTGCAATGCACCGATCTTAATTCAAGCACAAAACACTTTATGCACTCTCATGCATTCTCCACAGAATATATCAACGCAGCAAGTGTGTCTCATGCATCATGCGTCGACGCCCCCAGATTTCCAAGTCTATACATTGACCTTTGCCTTCAAAGTCTGTACAGCCTTTCATATGAAAGTCTATACATCGTGTTTTGACTAAGTTTGTACAGCCATTTACATAGTGAAGTCAACACATTCGTTTGCATTGCATGAAGTCCATACAGCGGGTAGAGTCTGTACACTCGATTCGCCTTTGAATTGGTCAAGTGTGTGCATCCTTCCAAGCTTCAAGTCTACACATTGGGTTGTTAGGCTTCAACCCTATACATTCATTTGTTAGGCCCAAGTCTATACACTCGTTGTTAGAAGCCTGAACTTAACTAAAGTCTATACACTGGACTTCACTTTACAAAGTCTAACCAAGTCTATATAATGCTTTGCATTTTTCAGAGACTGTACAGGGTTTAGACTTAAACTGATGACTTCATTTCATCTGCCTGACAGGGACTAAAAAGGCAAGGCTGTTTGTTCACTGGAACGTATCCATGCGTCAACGCCATTGCTAGACAGCGTCGACGCAGCCATTGAGCCTGATAAGCATCTAGCTCGAAGATAATTTAGAAGGTTAACGCTAGAGCCTAAGGCGTCCACGCACCAGTAAAGATGCATCCATGGATCCTCTTCACAGCGTTAACTCTACGCAAAGGCTGCGTCAACTCAGCCACTGAAGAAGGCAGAGGCCTGTTCAGAAATACTCTATCGCGTCAACGCAGCAGTGGAGCAGCGTCGACGCAATAGTTACAAAGGGAGAGCCAATGGGTCACTAGATCACCGATGCGTCAACGCAACATGCTGATAGCGTCGACGCAGCACGCCCATCTGTTGAAGACTTGATCACTGGATCACCGATGCGTCAATGCAACATGTTGATAGCGTCGACACAGCACGTCCATCTGTTGAAGACTTGATCACTGGATCACAGATGCGTCAACGCAGCAGGCTGATAGAGTCAACGCAGCAGACTTGAGTCCTGCTGGTCGAATGTCGTTGAATTGAAGGGCACATGATCCGAGGTGCCTGGCTCGTGAACCAGGATGCTGCCATGTGGTCTGAATTTCTAGGGCAGGAAACGTGGAAGCCACACGTGCCAGTGTGCTGCTGCTGCTGCTATATATATACGAGTCTTCATCCTCTGTACAAGATCGATCGACTGGAGAAGAGCAGCAAAGTATATACACCAGAGAGCCTTCGATCCAGATATGAGAAGAAGAAGAAAAGAGGCATAGAGAAAGAAAAAGGCAGAGTGAAGAGAAGCTGTCGATCCAGCACAAGAGAGGAAAGAAAAGAGAGAGAAGAGAAGAGCAGAGAGTGAGAGATTAGCGAAAGAAGAAGAGAAGTGCAGAGAGAAAGAAAAAGAAAGAAAGAGATCGTGAGAAGAAGAGACTGAGAGAGGTTGTTTGAAGATCTGTCTTCACTGGACCGTGGATCAAATCCAGGCCAGTCAGCTCTTTAAGAGCCACATTGTGCTTTACGTTTACAGCTTTCCGACTGCTGTTATCTTGTCTTTTTGTTTTCTATTTTACATTTTCTTTCAAGCTGTTAGTTAGCGGTTTGCAGAGGAGGACTCCTCTGGACAGCAAGCTGTGTTGCTCAGCGGGCAGTGGAGGTTTCCACTGGACGGGTAAGCTGTAATCCCCAGCGGTTGCAGTGGTGGATTCCACTGGACGGCAAGCTGTGAGACCCAGCGGTTGTAGGCAAGCTGTGATGCCCAGCTGTTCAAGCTGTGAGTCAGCGGAATCCACACTCGGGTTGAGTGTGGGGTGGATGTAGGTCTGCTGGACCGAACCACCTAAAAACCCCTTGTGCATTGTGGTTTGTTTTGTTCTATTGTGCTTCCGCTAGATGAATGCATAGGGGCGCTCCATGTGTTTTGTTTCTGGTTGAGCAGAAGAGTTAATTAGTCTTCTTAATGTATGTTTGTTTAGTTCCGCATCTGCCCATTAGCATTTAAGCTTGTCTAGTTTGCGAACTAGTAATTCTAGTGAGCATCATATTTTATTTGGGCGAAAGATTTTTAAAGGGCTATATTCATTCACCCCCCCCTCTGAATACTGCACCGAACCCAACAGTCACCACTTGAGCATAGCTCCCTTTTCTTGATTGAAGGAAGGTGAGAAGGTCCTTCGAAGAGATGTCGAGGAAGTCCGAGTTGTGGGAGGCATCGGTGTGTGTTGTAAAGGATAAAGTCGGTCCTGCCAATTAAACGGAGCTCGATGCCGGAGGATAACCTTGAGCGAAGTTCTTGGGTTTTGAGAAAACCCGGTGTGCATGTGAAATTGCTCTTTGGCATTATTTTGAAGTAATCTCTCCATTCATTCCTCTTCTTGAGCTTGGGAACTCTATTAGTAACTCTTTCACATAAGCCCAATGAGCTTGTCATATACCTAAGTGGGCTCTTGGAGAAGATTTTGGAAGCCGCTTGGTTTGCTTGACATGGATCAAACTTAAAGTGTAAATCTGTCCAACATGCTAGAAGAAGAATTGATCCAAATAAAGGCCGTCCTAGTGAAGCCGAGGTGAGCCCATTGTATAGGTTGGCCAGTATTGCACCACCTATTCTCTTTCCCTCCCACATGCTTGCTATTGCACTCAAGTGTTGTTCCTCTAAATGATCCTCCAATGAAGGGAAGAATAAAGCTCCTCCTACACATATGACAAACCCCTTCATCACTCTCTCCAAAAGGGCTTCATCTCCTTGAGCCTTATCCATGTTTTTATATACCAAAGAAGCCAACTTCAAAAGATTGATTCCCTTGTTGGCCTTCATTTGATTCACCAAATTTGAGCTTTGAACAAGGCTCATGAGCATATCATGGGCTTGTATGGGCTTAGTCATATGGGCCATCTTTGTTTCCTCTCCTTGCTTCATCTTCTTCAAACCCAAGAGCATCTCCACTTCTTCTAGGAGGATGGTTGCTTCAAAGGTTGGGAATAGAAAAGTATGGGTGTGAGGGTGCCATAATTCTATAAGAGCTCCAATGGAAACCCAATCAAGATGGATATCATTATAATGGGTGGCATGGGTGATAAGGCCTAGAATGTTCCACTTAGCAAGGAAGGATCTCATGTCTAGAGAGAGGTTGGAGAGTAGCAAAGGAAGCCACTTGACCTTTAGAAATCTTCTTGGACCAGGAATAATGGGGTAATCCTGAAAACATAAAACATAAAAGAAAGGTAGAAGAAAGAGAATAATCATTAGAAATTTTGAAAAGAAAGAAAGAGAATGAAATAAAAGCTCCAAACACAAAGAACACTTACTTGGTCTTTAGCAATTTTTCCACTGATATGGCCTGGCACTTCACAAATTCTTGGAAAACTCATCCTTGACCTCTTGGAAGGCCTCTGCTGCATTAACTAGTTCATCCTTCTAATAGTATTACTTGTTCTGCTCTATTTTTCTTCTGCTGCTAATTCTTCTACGAGTTCTTCTATCTGTCTGTCTGTCTACAGAAGATGGCTTTGGTGCTATGGCTTCGATGATCTGATGTTCGGAAACACCAGCAGTTGCCCTATTTATAGTGTTTTGAACGTTAACGGGCAGCATGGTTTGTGTTTGAATAAAACGATTTGCTGGAAGTTTAACTCCGAGCAGGAAACGAAAATAGCTAATTAACGACGTGCTTTGTGGTGTCATTTGTTAAATTGACGACATTCTCAGGGTCATCATTTATCCAGCGCCTCCATGGAGGGCATCATTTGCATTCCAATTCCAAGTTAAACCTTTAAATGCAATTAACGCCTCAGTGCACGTCGTCATTTCTTAATTTGACGCCTATCAGAAGGGTCGTCATTTTTTGAGCTTGTGCGTTTAAATTGCTTTGGTTATTTCATGAACTTAAGTGCTGTCATATCATGATTAAATTATTTTTATCAAGCACTTATGATCATATTTTAAGCTAATGATCTTTTGAGCTTTGAAGTGCAGGTTGTGCAAGTCTGAGCACCATGGGTGCAAAGTTCTAAAGTCTATACATTGCATAGAGTCCATACACTCCCAAAGTCTACACATTGCATTCCTAAAGTCTACACATTGCATTCCCAAAGTCTACACATTGCATCGTTCATAAGCCTATACATCCTTCTAAAGTCCATACGTTTCATCCTTCAAAAGTCTATACATTCAAAAGTCTATACGTTCATAAGTCTATACGTTCATAAGTCTATACATTCATAAGTCTATACGTTCATAAGTCTATACGTTCATAAGTCTGTACGTTCCAAGTCTATACGTTCATAAGTCTATACGTTCATAAGTCTGTACATCCAAAGTCTGTACGTTACAAGTCTACACATTCTGAAGTCTGTACGTTCCAAGTTTACACATTCTGAAGTCTGTACGTTCCAAGTCTATACATTTCACAAAGGCTGTACATTGCATACCATGTCTAAATACAAAAAAATTTCAATATAAATTCTCAAAAATTTCAATAAAAATTCATAAATTCTCAAAAATTCCAATAAAAAATTCCAATAAAAATTCTCAAAAAATTCAATAAAAAATCATAAATTCGTAAAAAAATTTCAATAAAAATTCTCTAAAAATTTCAAAAAAAATTCATAAATTCACAAAAAAATTCAATAAAAATTCATAAATTCTCAAAAATTTCAATAAAAATTCATAAATTCTAATATTCCAATAAAAAATTCCAATAAAAATTCTCAAAAAAATTCAATAAAAAATCATAAATTCGTAAAAAAATTTCAATAAAAATTCATAAATTCTCATAAATTCTAATAAAAAATTCCAATAAAAATTCTCAAAAAATTTCAATAAAAGTTCATAAATTCGCAAAAAAATTCAATAAAAATTCATAAATTCTCAAAAATTTCAATAAAATTTCATAAATTCCAATAAAATTCCAATAAAAAATTCATAAAATTTTAATAAAATTTCATAAATTCTCAAAATTCCAATAAAAATTCATAAATCCTTAAATTTTCAAATTCTAAACATTCCAAAATTCTCAAAACTCCAAAAAAAAACAAAAAAAAATTCCAAATAAATTGTCAAATAAATTCTCAAAGTTCAAATCAATGTTGTTAAGAGTTTTGATGCTTAAACTAATGCTTTATGCACCTTTATATCATAGCTAATGAAATTTTGAGTGCAGGATAAGAAGCTCTTGGTCCCACCGACTGGGTCTCGACATCCAAGTCCCACGGTAACTACACCTCATTTCTCAGTTCCCTCATTGCTCACCATCATTCCTGTATGCATTGTTACTATAAGGTATCTACGTTATTATAACGTATCAAGGACCTTGTGATTCTGATGAACCTGGAATTTGAGTTCCCCTTCATCAAAAATAGTGATAATTCCAGGGGAATCTTGATCACACGGATAGGCCGTTGAGTCATTCAAGGTTTGGGACGATGGTTCCTCTTTCTGAGTTGATGCGTGGACAAACGGGCTTCGACTTAGTATCAGCTCAGATATCTGGATTCTTGACCAAATCTAGGTGGCTTAACAATATTATCCTTGATTATCTCTTATTTTAGTTTGTTTTATTTTTTACTTTAGCCCAGCATGCATCATGTAGGACTTTGAGTTTAATGATGAAAATCTTCATATTACGTCAATAATGAAGGTCGCTCGTTCTTAATTGAGTTGACATGAGATATTCCATTCAAAATCAAGTACTTTATTCTCCTTGAAGCTGCTCAGGCTGGTCTCTTGAAATCATCCATTTGCTGGATCCTTATCTCAATTCACTTTACTTTTCTGCAAATCCACCTTGGTTGTAGCACGTCCACATTGGGTGGTAACCGCTCTCCAATGGTGCCTCCCTGTCGTGCCCTCGCGCACATTTTGTTTATTTAGTTTACTCTCCTTTATCCAGCTGACCGATGCTTTCTCGGAATTGTCCGAAGTTGTTTCATTCAGAATCTTGGAAAGATTTCCAACACTTAGTGTCAGAGGCGTGTCACATCACACCTTGGCATCTACTTATCAGTTCGTTCCACCTCATTCCGCTTGTTTCACTTCCACTCCATTCCGTCTCACTCCCTTGCAAAGTAGACGCCAAGGCGGGGCAGCTGTAGACACGCTAAAATTGATGTTATGTTGAGTAAATCTCATGTCACCATGTGACGCCCCAAAGCGGACTTCAATATTGATTTAATATGAAGTTTTTCTATTTCTTATAAATTAATTGTGATTTCTTGTTTTTTTCTTGGGAAATTGGAATTAACGCCCTGATCAGAGGCGCTATTTAAATTGACGGCATGGCCAAGGGCGCCTCTTTTAACAATGGACGACTATCAATACGGGCGTCATTTTCTGGATTTACTGAAATTTTTGAATTTCAAATAAAATGAAAATTATATAATTAACGTCTCTCCTAAAGACGTTGATTATTTGACGTCTGTCTGGCAGGCGTCAGTTGATAATTTTAAATAAGGAAAGTTATTTGTTTCTATAATTAAATCCAGGAATTGACGCCTTGATGGGAGTCGTTATTCTAATTAACGCCTTTGGATGTGTCGTCATTTTTAATTGACGCCCTTCATGGGGTCGTCATTTTCAATTCCGTCTCCCTTTCGCCTGCTCCTTTCCAGTAATGGTTCCTTCCCCATTTTGAGCCTTGTATTCGACTGGGAAGAGAGTTTCTTGATGGAAGATCTTTACCTTATTTTGATCCTTGTTCTCCAAGGATCTTAGCCCTATAAATACCCCTCCTGGGTCTCTTCGCACGGAGAGAAGAGCACAGAGAACGAAGAGAGAGATCATCATTAAGAGAGCAGAGCTGACAGAGAGAAGAGTGTCTTATTTGTTTTACAGGTTCTTCATCCAAACGAGCTCTCCTTCCAGGCGATTCTCTTATTCTTCCACAGATGAACCACTGCAGTTCCATAGCATACTGAAGCTCTCCTCCCTTTACTGTTGCACGCACAGCAACCTTTAGTTATTTAGTTGTTATTTTCGTAACAGCATCACACATCCTTCCTCCCTCTAATTCTTGTTAGATCTCATACTCTACATATCATTGCTTAGCATTGCATCCATATTTTTCAAACCTTGTTACTCCTCTTAGGGGTTTAAAACTAAAACACACAAGGTGTGTTCATGTTCATGTTTAATTTGATTAATTTCATAATCTTAGAACTTTGATACTACACCTTTTGGCTAATCCACTCTTTTATTTGATGTGTGTGTTCTTGCAAGGTAATCAAGACTAAGAACCCCCTTCATTGGCCTGCCGGTAGAAGGAGGAAGAAAGGGTTCACAATCTCCCCCGATTAACACAAGGTACTCGCGATCATCCTTTTCTTATTTGAGGTAACCCCTCTGGCGATCACTTTTCCCCTTAGCATCCTCGCATGCTCCCCTTTTCTCCCCATTTAATTTTTAAGCTTTAGAAATTGAGCTTGGGTTTCATTCCCCCTTTTTCATTAAGTGGATTTTTCATAATCTACAACTTACACCGAGGTTTATTGGCCCATTCGAGGTATTGGAAAGAGTAGGTGAGGTAACTTACCGTATTGCCTTGCCTCCACAACTATCAAAGGTGCACAATGTATTCCATATTTCTATGCTGAAGAAGTATATGCACGATCCTCTCCATGTCATCGACCACACTGACTTGGTGATACAGAAGGACCTTACCTATAAGCAGAAGCCGATGAAGATCCTTGACCGAGAAGTCCGAGTTTTGAGAAGCTAGACTATCCCTATGGTGAAAATCCAATGGGATCGATGCTTAGAACAAGAAGCTACATGGGAAACCGAGGAGTCTATGAGAAGGAGATTACCAGAATTATTCTAGTTTGTAAGTACTTCTCACCCTCCTTATCTCCATATATGCAATTGAATTTGGGGACCAAATTCTCTTAAGTGGGGGAGGGTGTAGCACCCCGGATAAAAATGATAAGGAAATAGACTTTTTCCCAAGTAAATAAAACCTTAAATAACTCTATGAGAAGGCCAAATGAAAAGGTAGAACACCCAATGAGGGCCATTATATAATTATGTAACAATTAAAGCCATCATTTGTATTGGGGCTTCCTGTTCCAAAAAGACTATTCACCTAAAATAGGTCCTTTATACATGGGCGTCAATTTCTCAAGCCATAGGGCCACAACCCACGGTATGAAAGCCCACAGGATACATATATCTCTCTTTACCAACCAATCACATACATATACATATACAATAACACCCTTTAATACCCAGCATGGCACGAAACAGGAAACACAACTATAGAATAATACATCTTAATACCCAGCATGGCACTGAACAGGAGACACACCCAGCATGGCTCGAAATAGGCACAGTGGGCAGGAGGAAATAGCGCCCCTGACCTGGGTGCTATTCCCAATGGGGCGCCCTAACCCCAGATGCCATTTCCTTATATATATATATATATATATATATATATATATATATATATATATATATATATATATGATATATATATGTAAGAACCAAAGGATGTAACGCCCACATGCGTGGACACTATTTCCCTAAATAGAGACTACATAGAGGGCGCCATTTCCATGCCAGCAACTTGCCAAACTGAATTCCATTATGTCATCCTTCCAGAAGTAAACATGAACAACCTCTTTTTGCTGGCAACGTACCCTTTTACCCGACAACCGGTTGAAGCATTAATTGCTTCTTTTTCTCTGGCAATGGACCCTTATGTTTTTCATTCCCTACAATTATACCCAACCTTCTAAGGTTAGAAGGTGATTGCCGACATCTGGTTCATCTCCACCTGCAAAAGAAGGTTCCAGGAATGTACGTGAAGGGGGATCTCCATCCTACGTTCCTCTTCCTACTGTTGGAGCCTTGCAGAGAAGCTTGGTTTTCTTATTATCCCTTCTACGTATTCACGTCAAAAAGGTAGGTGTTCTCAAGATCTGGCTTAACTAGTAGTTAATATAGGTTAACATGCATGCTAGTTAAACCTTTCATAGCCACAATCTGGTCACCTGAGTCAGGGGTATATCAAAAGACTTAGTGGGAAGGTTAGAATATGCCTATCTGAAACACTAACTCTTGCGTGAGTAGATCTATGATCTTACCTCCGTCAAGTACCCTGAAGGGGCGTGATCTCACGCTTATCCAGAGCGGGGTAGATGATCACCGAATAGTGATCTGTAAAGAAAGGGAAACATATCAGGGGGCCCAGGGAAGGTTCCCTGGGAAAAACCCTCCGATGCTTAAGTCAGTAGAGCAATGGTGGAAGTTATGGAGGGAGGTAGAAAGAGGTGCACGAGATCACCCTACACCAAGGTGGTGAAGTTGTTCCTGATCAGGGAGTTTTAGGCGTGTATTGCCCTTACCTTTCGTTGGAGGTAGTCCCAGGTTTATATAGTGCACTGGCTTCATGAGTCCCGTGAGCTGAGGGGTTTCAGGCAGGCGTTACGTCCTCAACGTGGGATCTTCACGTCCTCATCGTGGGATCTTTATAGCCTTGAGGGATCATGGGCCCCTTATCCTTATAAACTCCTGCTCATAAAGGGTTCTCAACGGTAGCATGGATAAGCAATCGTTGGTCATCCCGAGCATAAAAGGTCCCAACCATGTCCAGGCGATAGGCATAGCTCGGATGAGGATAGGTCAGAGTGGGCGCTGAGCACCTGCCCTTATCCCGGTGAGGGGATAGATCAGGCATGGGTCTTCCTCCGTTCTGACCGTCGTTCGGGCCTTCCGAGCCTAAGGGCCGCCGAGGAAGGGTTTGATCCCGAGTAATCTTCCTGGACTTTTTATCCTAAGTGGGTCCTACGGGGCTGTCACTTGGAATGAGCTGGGCCTCGTTTGGTCCTGATGGACCTAGTTCGGCTGCTTTTAGATGGGCTATAGAAATCCCCCTCTCCACTTGTCCCCCTCCTACTCCCGAGCTTTAGTAAGCTCGGAAGAGTAGCTGTTTAGGGTTTTGGACCAGCGTGGCTCAGGTGGGTGGAGATCTGGCAGTGTTAGTAAGCCACGTGTCGTGGTCACCTGAGCCCTTAATAATGATGATTCTGACGGATTTGAACTTAAGGGGCCCCCTTTTCTCGGAGGTCGGAACGATGCCCCACCTTCCACGTGGGAATATAGGCGTTGTGCGCTTGCCGTTGCTCTAGACTCCCTCCGTCTTTAGGGTTTGGCTCACCTTTGCTTTGAGCTCTTTGATGCTCCGTGAGGATACGATGGAAGAGCAGAGGCTTGCAGCGGCATTCGTGGAGTTTGCGGAGATAACCGCGGAGGCAGTCCGGCAGCTTCCTCTTCCCCCGGAATCTTCGGGGTCCCGAGATCGCCTTTCCTCAAACTCTTCTCCGGATTCCATGGCGGACCAGCGTTCGGATGCTGAGGAGTGGGAGGATGAGCCAGTGGTGAAGGCGCCGATTCCAAACTGCAGTGAACTGGGGGAGGCGGATGTGAGAAGGCTGGAGCACCAGTATCGCCTACCCCACAAGTTCTGCTTTGCCGCGGCCTCTCCACACGAGACGCGCTTGGACTCTCACACATGCCATATCTATACTTTCCTTCTATCGTGGAAGGGTGGGTTCCGCCTTCCCTTCGAACCTTTCGTTCTTCAGCTTCTCAATTTTTTCCTGTTAGTGCCCATTCAGTTGGTAGCCAATTCTTATCTTCTTCTTTCCGCCTTCCGCATTCTCTGCCGCCAGTGTGGAGTTCCTCCTTCCTTGGACCTCTTTCACTATTTCTTTGAGTTGAAAGCACATCCTTTGGTTGGGAAGGGTTTTTATTTCATCCAGGCGAGGCGGAATAGGAGCTGTATCTCCTTGGCTGCGAAGGATTCTTCGCATAAGGTGTGGAAAACTCAATTCTTGTTCGTGGGGATTTGTTCGGTGGAGGAAACCTAGAGGTTTCCAGTAATCCATAATTTCCACCCGAATATCCCTCCCAGGTAGGATGAGTTCCCTCCTCATGTGGAGGAATATGCGACTGTCTTACTGAAGCACCACCAATCCACAGAAGAGCTGGTTACCCCAGAGAACGTCAAGAGGTGCCTCCTCACGCGGCTGCATCCATCTGGCTCAGGTGCCACAAGCTAGACTTCTTCTCTAGATGTTGGGTCCATTTTTCTTTTTCTGACCATGTCTTCCTTTTTGTGTAGACACCAGGCGATCGGCTTTGGAGGAGGCTGCGGAGGTGATCGACCTCGGCGATGACTCGGTAGCCGATGAATCGGCTGCTCCCACGGGTCGCTCCCGAGCCAGAGATAAGGGCAAGGGGGCGGCCCAGGGCGAATCCTCCTGGCCGCGGGGGTCCAAGCGTAAGGATCCCATGGAGGGCATGATCCAGGCCGCCGCGAAGGCCAGGAAGCGGGCCAAGAGGGCCGGGGTTGTACTCGCAGTCGAAGGCGACCTTGCCGCGGCTCGCCCCTCCGCTGAGCATGATGGGACCGACCCTACCGGGCGAGCTCTCCCACCCGCCGAGCAAGAGGAGGTCGAGGAGGTTGGGGCTGCTTCTGCGGTCGGCGACGATGCAGGCTCGGCTCCTCCTTCAGCCAGAGCCGAGGGGGCCGGGCTGCTCCTGCAACTGGCAACGGTGCTAGCCCGGCTCTCCCCTCAGTAGGAGCCGAGGGGGCCGTAGATGAGGCGGGGGATGCTGGGGCCGTGGCCGAGGTTGACGCTTCAGGTGGTGGTTCAGGTGCCGAGCTGGTCCAGGTTAGGGGGCCACAAGAAAATCAGATCGAGGCACGAGAGGCGACCGAGGCCGCGTCTGGGTCCGAGCCACTCGGTGGGACGTCGGCCGATAGGGGGTTCTCCATTCCGGCGGCCTTGGAGAGGCTTGGTATCCCAGGCCCTCTGCACCAGGTATGCCATGGTATAGCCACGAAGGTGAGGGGGGGAGGTAGGCAGTACTCCCCATCCGCGGCCCTCGCGGGGGTTATGGAGGGCGGTCTGGTCCTAGCCCAGATGGGGGCCACTCTGGCAGAAGCGTACGCTCGGTTGGAGTCAGAGCGAGTGTCTCTGGCTCGGACCCTTACTGGGTCTGACAGGAAGTCGGCCCGGCTTGCCGAGGATCGTGATGGGCTTCGGCGGGAGCTTTCCTCAGTTAGGGAGCTGGTGTGGTCGAGCCAGCTGGAGGCCCGGGCACTAACCGAGCAGTTAGCTAAGGCCCGCGAATCGCTCGAGAGGAAGAGCATGCTTCTTGAAGAGGAGCGCCTTTTTCGTGTCGAGCTGGATGGCCGGTGGGAGGCTGAGCACTCCGATCTGGTAGATCGGGCGGAAGAAGCTGAGCGCCTTCGGGGATAGGCTGAGGTCGATCGAGCCGAGGCGGAGGAGCGGTTGGCAGAGGCCGAGGAGCGGGCGGCTGAGGTCGAGCGGAGATTAGCCGAGACGGAGCGGGAGAAGGACGAGGTCGCTGGCAGAGTGGGGTTGGCCGAGGCGGAGGCGCTCGAGCAGTACAAATGCTCAGAGGCCTACCGGGTCGAACTTAAGGAAGCTGCCCTCCCCTACTACGAGTCAGCGCTTTGTCGAGGCATCCGCAAGGGGTTCAAGCAGGGATACGACCGGGCTGTATCTTATGCTGAGGAGCAAGTGTCCGGGATTGAACTCCCATCTGGACAATGCTACGACTCGGATCTGTCATCCTCCGACTCCTCTGTTTCGGTGTCAGACGAAGAAGATCAGGAGGGCTCTTTGCCCGAGGGGTCGCCAGCTCCGGACGCCTCGGGAGGGCATGCAACCGAGGCAGTTCCCACACCAGTGGGGTCAGTGCCAGGGTCAGCCGTCGCCGGGGATGCCGGGGGCAGACCGCCCGAGCCTTCCACTTCCTAGCTTCAGGGTGGGCCAGAGGCCTAATGTATCTGCTTTGCTTCCTCTCTTTGTATATCTTTTTCCTTTTGAAGAAAAAACTTTCTCCGTTGTGTAGAAAAATAGATAAGGCAATAGCGTTATGACGAAGACTTAACTGTTCCGTATCTCCATTGCCGTATTTTGTTCAGCGTATCTGCAGTGGTTGTAAAGTGTCGATACTTTCTACGTGGATCTATCCTGATGGTTGGGTGAGCCTCTGACAGGGTGTCTTTCCATTTTCTCATGCTTTGAATGTTTGGCCGCTTCGTGTGTCCCGCTAGGGCTGAAACGTGAAGTTTAAGGTGACCGTTCGTAGGGAGAGATCCCTTTGGTGTGTTTTCGAGGAGAGAATCATTTAAGGCGAATAGCCTCCCTTTGCCTATAAAAGGTCTGAAGGGCGTCCCTTCCTCTCCACTGCTTATGGTTTTCCCTGACAGTCTTTCCTCATTCTTTCTTCACGTAGCGTTGTGCTATTGTATTTGAAGCATGGAAGACGCTCTGCAAGATGAGGTTGCCGATGACGGAGGGCAGAGAGTCCTTGCTGCTTCGGGTTTGAAGGAGGTTCGACGATCGACGGACGGGTGATGGGAATCAATGCCGAGCATGTACTTTTTCTTTTGCATTTATGTCCTTTTAGTTTGTGTTTATATCCTTGGGAAAGTATGTACGCAAATGTAAGGCTTTATAAGTCAAGGAGTCATTCCCATGGATTGTGTGGGTTTTTATGCAATTATATAGTAGGACCAGCAAGGGGGCCCTCAGCCCTTTCCCATTGGTCCATGTCACCTATGTGGGGCTGGTCAACAATCTTAGGTGGCCATCTAGAAGGGTTGAATGTCAAATGCCACATGAGTAGACAAGGGGAGTAAAAAGTCTAAGGTAGGCTACCTACCATGTCAAGCTTGTCTCCCACTTGGGTTATTTTATTTTTTTTTGTGTATGTTGGTCACATTTAATCTAAGCCATTCATTCCCCATCCCTATATCCAATGGTGGAGATTGGATTAGATTGGAGGCATATAAATACTTGTATTTTTCATTTGAATATTAATGAAAGTGAAAAAATCATTGTGCAAGAACCCCTCTCTTGGAGAATTTCGACCTCTCCTCTCTCTCCCCCGGGTTTCTTCATCCCCAACCCCCATTCTAGAGTGATATCTCCTTCCCCCCACCTCCGGTGATCATCAGTGTCGCCGCCGCCGCCGCCGCCGTTCATGCCGCCATCACGCCGCCGCGGAGCCGCCTTCGGTGTTCTGTCCCTCCTGGATAGAGGCTTCTTGTCCGAATATCTGCTCTCCACCAAGTGATGATCTCAAGTGGCAATTTTTATGGTGTATTCTTCCCTTGTATCCCAAGCTCCACCTAACTTTTGACGCCCAAATTCCATCGTTTAGTATTTTCCCATTTTCATGCATCTTTCATTCCTAGTTCTGTTTTATCTCTGTCTACAGTGACAGTAGCCCTGTATTTCCCACCTCCGGCCATCTTTTTGATTTGTCCAAACCCTCCCAATTTTACTGGGAGTTCTGTCCATCACCCCCTATATCCACAAATTTTCTTAATTTTTTATCAGCCTTCTATCTATTTTTAGAAATTCGTGTTCTTCCTCAGATACAGTGTTGTCAGTCAGATCCCAGATCCGACCACCCTCTACTTCCAAAATCAGAATAAATCACCACCACCTCCAAATGCAGATTCAAAAATAATCCTGGTTTCGTAACTTGATTGCCCACAACTTTTCTGAAGAACACAACCCCAGATTCGGACGTCTATATCACGGTCAAAGGCAATCCACAGGAAAGTTCTCTGCTGACCTGAGATTTCAGGAACTATACAACAACAAACTTCAAAATTCTCCAATCAGAAGTACAGGCTTGATTATTTTTCTGTAATCACATTGGGTTGAAGCCCTTCGAAGCATATTTCCAACGGCACCCGTTTCGTTGCATTCCGACGTCGGGGCTGATCGCAGCGTCCGTTCTCGCCGGAGCGCGTGCCGAAAAACAGAACCGGCAGGTCCGTGGCCGGTCATTCCGACCGGTGCCGAACGGAGCCGCCCGGCCTCCGGCTGGTGAACCAGCGTGCCGCCAGCCCAGGGAACACTTCCACAAGTGTCCCCACCACAGTGGTGACACCGGGTCCTGCACGGTCCCTCCGGACAGCACGTGGGTCCCACCGTCACTAGTTCGAGTGCTGCCAAAGAGACGCGAGAAGCCGCCTGTCAACCCGAATTCGGTCCTCCCGGGCCCGTTTGTATAGCCCTTTACCTCCCTGCGTGGAGTGGGTAGCAATTCATTTGCTATAATATGGTGTATTAATTGTCTCGGGAGTACGAGTTTCGGCCGGGTCCGTCGTCCCCACGCCGAGCGCGTGGAGGTATCGTTTTCGCTCCCTTCTCGGTATTTTGCTTACTTCATATATATTTGTTTATGCCGCTGCTAGAGAGCATGTGTAAGGATATCTAGCTCGCTTTATCTATTCATTACCGCTGCTACGAGAGAGTGCGAGACCGTCCCGTGACCCGATCCGGGCACAAAAGAGAGCTGATCACCCTAGCTCATTGCCGGTTTCTCAACCGCGCACATCCGACGCTTCCCTCGTTAAGGGGCAGTCACGAGCTTGTCGTGTCCGTGGTCTCGTCCCGCATCAATTTGGTATCAGAGCGAGTTGAGTCTAGGGTGTCCAAAAAAAAAAAAGAGTGTCATTTAAGTCTAAGTGTCTAAGTCGGTCTTAAGAGTTGCATTTGCATACCATTAGTCGGTATATTAAAAGGTGTTGTCCGAACGTTAGGCTACGCCTATCGGGAAGGCCGCACACTTGCGCGAGTGATCTTCGGATCGATTAACTCCGCCACGTGCCAACTTTTGGTTACGTCTAGGTGCATCATCTTGTAGTGTTCATTTGCCTTAGTCGGTGTCTCCTCTCCGTGTCTTGCATGCCCACTCATCGAGGTACTCAATACTCACCCCCACCACCATCTATGGCGGAATCCCGAGTCTATAGTTCCGATGAAGTGGCCACATTGTTCCGAACTCTTGTGGGGAAAATGGATGGGTTGAGTGAGCGCATGGATGAGTTAAGTACTCAAGTGGATAGGATGGAAGGAGCGAGTACCCGAGTGAATGGTCTAGGCACCCGCCTAGAAGAGAGGATGAAAGCGGTAGAAGATAGGGCCGCTAGGTCGAACCAGTCCGTTCAAGGATTGGTCGGGAGAGTTGCCGCACTAGAGAGAGGTCCAGCCGAGGCACCACCGATTTCCCTAGTCCAAGCACCTGTCCCACCTACACAAGGTCAACCGGAGCCGGGTCAACAACCCGCGACTCCAAGGGTTCAAGGGATAGCTAATAGGAGGCACGAAGTCCCTGAGGTGCATGACTATGAGTCCGAAAATGAGTATCGGGGGCATGGTCGTGATTACCACCCTACACGGCGTACCCACGACCAAGATATGGATGAACGGGCCATTCGGACCGTTCGGGCCGACCCTCCCACCTTTGACGGGTCCTTAGACCCAAAGGTCTATCTTGATTGGGAGGCTGGTATGGACCGATATTTTGAGTGGTTTGAGATGTCGGACCAATGAAAAGTCAAGTACGCCAGGATGAAACTTTTAGGCCAAGCACAAACCTATTGGAGGAACATGGAGAACCTATTGTTTCATCGTCAAGAACCCCCGATCGATACATGGACCGATATGAGGGAGAAGCTTAGGAAGAAGTACCTCCCTACCTCCTACCGCCAGCGTCTTATAGAAAGGTGGCAAAGTCTCACCCAAGGAGACCGGTCCATCTCTGATTACATCGCCGAATTTGATGAATACTACTTGCGATGTGATGCCACGGAGGAGGATTCCCTTACCGTCTCTCGGTTCCGGCATGGTCTACGCCCACACCTACGGTATGAGCTTCTCCGCCGCAAGGTGGACAAGCTGGAGGATGCTTATCAAGTTGCTCTCGAGATGGAGCAATTCAAGGGTGAGTTCGAGTCTATTCCCTGGTGGAGCCCCGCTCCTCCCCGTAGTGACGCCCGTGGCTCCTTAGGTTCATACCCGAGGGGACCTATGGCTCATCCACAGGAGCCCGTCCGTCAGGAGCCCTTTGCTCCTAGACCTCGACCTCCCCCACCACGGGATCTACCTCCACCCCAACCACCGGCACCCGTTGCCCGTCCCCCGGCACCCATAGGCCGTCCCACGGCCCCAACACTCCCTCCTCTGTTGCCCACGGCACCTACACCACCCTTGTTGCCTACACCCCCTACCCGTCGGGAGGATAAGGGTAAGGCGGAGAGAGCAGTCGGTCCCGACTGTAATGTTTCCATTGTCATGGGTTTGGCCACTTCGCCAACCAATGTCCCACTCGTGCCACACTAGCTCTAGGGGTTGAGGAGACCTTGCCATCTGAGCTTGAACTTGTCAATTATGAGGCCGACCAAGCACTAGCCGATGAGTACTATGCCATGGGGGGAGAGTTGGACGGCTCACCCGCCGCCCAGGATGCCGCCACTTAGTGGGCTTGTGTCACCACCTTAGTCTAGAGTCGTGCATGAGTCAGTGTGTTTTCCTTGTGTGGTTTATTTTGCGTGGTTTGTTTGTATGGTTTGTGTGTAGTTTATTTGTCTGCATGTGTCTTGTGCAAGCTCATCGATGTCAGTCCCTTATGAGTGTGAAGCGATTAGACTCACTCGATCAGTATGGGATCGGTTCTACATCTATACCCGGATCAGTCACCTACAGGGACTCAGCAGTGATTCCTAGTGAGTCTTCGAGCTGCTTCCTTCCCTTTTGAGAGTGCCCCACCCGGAGTGTCCACCTTCGGCCCATAGCAGTCTGCGCATATCGAGTATATATAGAATGAGCAGGTGACGATCACTCGGAGTGGAGCGTACCCGTGTTACTTGGCACGGTGACGGCTCCGCCGGAGTACTCGAGCATCCATACCCCTACTCGACGGGGTCGAGTTCCTCCCACCCGGGGAGAGTTGATGGGAATCGACGCCGAGCATGTACTTTTTCTTTTGCATTTATGTCCTTTTAGTTTGTGTTTATATCCTTGGGAAAGTATGTACGCAAATGTAAGGCTTCATAAGTCAAGGAGTCATTCCCATGGATTGTGTGGGTTTTTATGCAATTATATAGTAGGACCAGCAAGGGGGCCCTCAGCCCTTTCCCATTGGTCCATGTCACCTATGTGGGGCTGGTCAACAATCCTAGGTGGCCATCTAGAAGGGTTGAATGTCAAATGCCACATGGGTAGACAAGGGGAGTAAAAAGTCTAAGGTAGGCTACCTACCATGTCAAGCTTGTCTCCCACTTGGGTTATTTTATTTTTGTGTGTGTGTGTTGGTCACATTTAATCTAAGCCATTCATTCCCCATCCCTATATCCAATGGTGGAGATTGGATTAGATTGGAGGCATATAAATACCTGTATTTTCCATTTGAATATTAATGAAAGTGAAAAAATCATTGTGCAAGAACCCCTCTCTTGGAGAATTTCGACCTCTCCTCTCTCCCCCCCTAGTTTCTTCATCCCCAACCCCCATTCTAGAGTGATATCTCCTTCCCCCCACCTCCGGTGATCATCGGTGCCGCCGTCGCCGCCGTTCGTGCCGCCATCACGCCGCCGCGGAGCCGCCTTCGGTGTTCTGTCCATCCTGGATAGAGGCTTCTTATCCGAATATCTGCTCTCCACCACGTGATGATCTCAAGCTTCAATTTTTATGGTGTGTTCTTCCCTTGTATCCCAAGCTCCACCTAAATTTTCACGCCCAAATTCCATCGTTTAGTATTTTCCCATTTTCGTGCATCTTTCATTCCTAGTTCTGTTTTGTCTCTATCTACAGTGACAGCAGCCTTGTTTTTCCCACCTCCAGCCATCTTTTTGATTTTTCCAAACCCTCCCAATTTTACTGAGAGTTCTCTCCATCACCTCCTACATCCACAAATTTTCTTAATTTTTTATCAGCCTTCTATCTATTTTTAGAAATTCGTGTTCTTCCTGAGCTACAGTGTTGTCAGTCAGATCCCAGATCCCACCACCCTCCACTTCCAAAATCAGAACAAATCACCACCACCTCCAAATCTAGATCAAAAAATATTCCTCATTTCTTAACTTGATTTCCCACAACTTTTCTGAAGAACACAACCCCAGATTCGGACGTCTACCTTGCGGTCAAAGGCAATCCACAGAAAAGTTCTCTGCTGACCTAAGATTTCAAGAACTGTACAATAGCAACCTTCAAAATTCTCCAATCAGAAGTATAGGCTTGATTATTTTTCTATAATCACCTTGGGTTGAAGCCCTTCGAAGCATCTTTCCAACGGCGCCAGTTTCGTTGCATTCCGACGTCGGGGCTGATCGCAGCGTCCGTTCTCGCCGGAGCGCGCGCCGAAAAATAGAACCGGCAGGTCCGTGGCCGGTCATTCCGACCGGTGCCGAACGGAGCCGCCCGGCCTCCGGCCGGCGAACCAGCGTGCCGCCAGCCTAGGGAACACTTCCACAAGTGTCCCCACTATAGTGGTGACACCGGGTCCCGCACGGTTCCTCCAGACATCACGTGGGTCCCACCGTCACTAGTTCGGGTGCTACCGAAGAGACGCGAGAAGCCGCCCGTCAACCCGAATTCGGTCCTCCCGGGCCCGTTTGTGTAGCCCTTTACCTCCCTGCGTGGAGTGGGCAGCAATTCATTTGCTGTAATATGGTGTATTAATTGTCCCAGGAGTATGAGTTTCGGCCGGGTCCGTCGTCCCCACGCCGAGCGCGTGGAGGTATCGTTTTCGCTCCCTTCTCGGCATTTTACTTACTTCATATATATTTGTTTATGCCGCTGCTAGAGAGCATGCGTAGAGATATCTAGCTCGCTTTATCTATTCATTACCGCTGCTGCGAGAGAGTGCGAGACCGTCCCGTGACCCGATCCGGGCGTAAAAGAGAGCCGATCACCCTCGCTCATTGCCGGTTTCTCAACCGCGCACATCCGACGCTTCCCTCGTTAAGAGGCAGTCACGAGCTTATCGTGTCTGTGGTCTCGTCCCGCATCAACGGGTTTGAAGAAGGTCCGACGTGCGGAGGCACGTCATCTTCTTTTTATCAGTTCTGGCGACGCTTGCGGGGGGGCGAGATGGCGGACGGATGGGGGCATTACGCATCCCTACCGCCCGTCCCTTCCTGCTCGCTCCATGGAGGGGAGGAGGAAGCCAACTAAGCTCCCTCCTTCCCTGCTTTCCCCTGCCTCCTCGTCCAGCTCTGCTGGTTTCTTTCTCCCTTTCGCAGCCTCTTTTTCCCTCTTCTACTCTTCTCATCATTTCTTTCACTCTTCGCAGGGTGCTTGCACTCTCTTCCTTCCAAAGAGTTGCCAGGTTGGCGGGGAGGATGCCTTCATATGCGTTCCCTCTTCCCCTTTCTCTTCCAAGTTCAACTTGGAAGGTAGCCTTCTCCTTCCTAATCCCTCTGTCACCTTTGTCCCGAGTTACCCGAGCCAACGGGGTCGACTACCCTTTATCCGAGCCAGTTTCTGCACGAGGCAGAGTCAGTGGCTAGACGCAGGAAGGTCAACCGAGTCAACCGAGCGATGGGCTCATACGGCGGCGCCTGATGGATTTTTTACTTTTATGACATGTATTTTCTTGGCTTCGGCCTTCCTGATGTACAAGCGAGTTGTTTGAATAAAAGAAAGGAGGCTTTTATTTTATCTCATGTCGTTTACACAATGCTCAGTATTCAGAAGTAGAACTTGCGTAGTGTAGTCGCGTTCCAGGTCCGAGGGATGAGCTCTTCTTCCATCGTGGATAGTCGGTATGCTCCTTTTCTGAGCGTCTCGACCACTCGGTAGGGGCCTTCCCAATTAGGGGATAACTTGCCCACCGCCTCAAGTTGTCGAGAGGCTTCGGCTTTCCTGAGGATGAAGTCTCCCAGTTGAAAGTGTCTATCTCGGACTTTGGCGTTGTAGTATCGAGTGAGGCGACGTTGATATTCCGTTGCTCGGATGCTGGTAATCTCTCGGAGCTCATCTGTTAGGTCAAGGTTTTCAAGCAATTTCTGATCGTTTGCCTCGAACGAGAAGCAGATTACTCGAAGGGAGGGATTGCCAATCTCCAACGGGATCATGGCCTCGGTACCATATACCATATGAAAGGGAGTTTCACCGGTTGCCGTTCTGGGAGTTGTTCTGTGCGACCAAAGTACGTTCGGCAATTCCTCGAGCCAGCTGCCCTTGGCTTTGCCGAGCCTAGTCTTAATGTCTTTCAAGATAGTCTTATTGGCATTTTCGACCAGCTCGTTAGCCTGAGGGTGGGCGACCGAAGTGAAGTGATTGCGAATGTTAAGGTCGGCACATCTGTCTCGGAAATACCAAGAATCAAATTGTCGGCCATTATCGCTCACTATCACCCGGGGGATGCCGTAGCGACAGATGATCGATTTCCAGACGAAGCTCCAGACGACTGTCTCGGTGATCCTAGCGGTGGCTTCGGCCTCGATCCACTTAGTGAAGTAGTCGATGGCGACGATGATGAACTTCTTCTGGGCCTGGGCCATGGGGAATGGCCCGAGGATGTTGATTCCCCAGCGAGCGAAAGGATATGGCTCGGCTAAGGTGATGAGCTCTGTTGCTGGCTGATGGACCAAGTGGTCAAATCGCTGGCATCGGTCACAGTGTTGTGTGTAAGTTGAGCAGTCACACTGCAGAGTGGGCCACCAATAACCTTGTCGTTGCATGATCCTGGCGAGCGACCTTCCTCCTAAATGCACTCCGCACAGACCTTTGTGAACCTCTTGAATCGCTTGGTTGGCTTCATCAGCGCTGAGGCACTTCAGGAGGGGACCGGAGAAGGATCTCCGGTACAGAGTGCCGTCCTGGGTGACGAATCTCCGAGCTTGGTATTTCAATCTTCGGGCTTCCCGAGGGTCGGGAGGCTCCTGAGAGTCTTAGAGCCACGACAAATAGGGGGTACGCTAGTCGCTTGGGGAGGCAGAGTCAACAGCTAGGAGCTCCGAATCGATGCTCAGCCGCTCTAGCTCTTCGAGAAGGACCGATCGAGTACCCTCGAGGTCAAGAGAGGAGGCCAGCCGAGAGAGGGGGTCCGCTCGGAAGTTTTCCTCCCGAGCTATTCAGACTACCTCAAAACTCTTGAACTGTTGTGCCACGGTTTTGACCAGCTTGAGGTATTTGACCGTCGGTGCTTCTCGAGCTTCATAACCGCCGTTGACCTGGCTAGCGACCAGTTGGGAGTCAGTGTGAATCCTGACTCGCTCAGCCCGTAACCGCCAGGCCATGCGGGCTCCCGATATGAGGGCCTCATACTCGGAAGCGTTGTTAGATGCTTGGAAGTTGAACTTCAGGGGGTACTGTAGCTCTGCTCCTTCGGGGGACTTCAGGAGGATCCCGGCATCGCTTCCGGCTGAGTTGGAGGATCCGTCGACGAATAGTTCCCAGGTCGGCCCGGGCGCGAACGGAGATCTTTCTTCAGTTGAGATGATGCTCTCGACTATGAAGTCAGCGAGCGCCTGGCCTTTGATAGCCGAGCAAGGCCGGTACGATATATTGTAGGCCCCAAGCATGATGGCCCACTTGATGAGGCGTCCCGAGGCTTCGGAGTGAGCGAGGATCCTCTTCAATGGTTCACCGGTCAGCACGGTGATGGAGTGCCCTTGGAAATAGGGTCGGAGGCGCTTGGCCGAGGTAACCAATGCTAGCACGAGTCTCTTGGTTGTGGGGTACCTTCTTTCAGCCTCGTTGAGCACCTTGCTGGTATAGTAGACCGGTCTCTCAACTCCTGAGTCATCTCTGACCCGGACCGAGCTAACTGTAGATGGGGTTGTCGAGAGATATAGATGCAGGGCTTCGCCTGGGATAGGCTTGGAGAGCACTGGGGGTGAAGCTAGGAACTCCTTAAGCTCGGAGAATGCTTTCTAGCATTCCTCATCCCATGCAAACGTGGCAGATGCCAGTTTAGGCCCCCTCAATAACTTGAAAAAGGGTAAGCATCGTTCGGCCACACGGGATAGGAATCTGCTAAGTGCGGCAATGCGTCCAGTCAGGCGTTGAATGTCTTTGATGCAGGTGGGTGGGCGCATGTCCAGGATGGCCTGGACCTTGTCGGGATTGGCCTCGATCCCACGCTGGGTGACTAGGAAGCCCAAGAATTTCCCGGACCTTACTCCGAAGGCGCACTTGGTGGGATTGAGCTTCATATTGTATTTCAGGAGGGTGTCGAAGGTCTCAGCTAGGTCGGCGAAGTGGTTCTCGACCTTGGGGGTTTTGACAAGCATGTCGTCAATATAGGCCTCGACGTTCTGGCTGAGCTGTCCCTTGAACATATGGTTGACCAACCTCTGATATGTTGCTCCAGCGTTCTTCAACCCGAAGGGCATCCGAGTGTAGCAGTATACACCGAAGTCGGTGATAAAGGCGGTCTTCTCGATATCTTCTGGATTCATTCTGATCTGATGGTAACCTGAATAGGCGTCTAGGAAGCTGAGTATCTCGTTGCTCGAGGTTGAGTCAACCAGTTGGTCGATGCTCGGTAATGGATAGTAGTCCTTTGGAGTAGCCTTGTTCAAGTCGGTGAAGTCCACGCACATTCGCCACTTTCCTGAAGCTTTTGGCACCAGGACGACGTTAGCCAGCTACATCGGGTACAGGACTGGTCTAAAAAGATCAGTCTTTTGCCCCTTGGTGACTTGCTCCTTGATGATCGCCTGCTTCTCTGGCGCGTGCTTCCTTCTGCGTTGCTGTACGGGCTTCACGGTGGGGTCGAGGTTGAGCTTATGCATCACTGTCTCCTCCGGTATCCTAGGGAGTTGATCATCAGACCATGCAAAGACTCGGATGTATGGTGAAAGAAACTCTTTATATTGCTGTTGAACTTCAGATGTTAGGTCGACTCCAATCTTTACTCCCAGGGTCGGGTCATCGTTTAGGAAAACTGCTAGCAATTCGCCTCCAGGCTCGGCGTTTGCAGATATTTCCTCGACTTACCGGGGGCCCTTGTTCTTCCCGTCCGGTCTTGTGGCTTCAACCGAGATATTGTAGCACCTTCTGGCCATGGCCTGGTTGCCTCGGACTTCCCCCAACCAATTTTTATGGGGAACTTCATCTTTTGGTGATAGGTAGAAGGCACTGCTTTCGTTCGGCTGAGGATTCCTCGGCCGAAGATTGCATTGTATGCTATCATACCCTTGATCACTATGAAGTCCGCCATAACCGTAACGGTCTTGGGTGGGGTGCCAAGAGTAACCAGCAGGCTTAGGGCTCCCTCGGGATAAATGGCCTGGCCATTGAACCCGCACATGGGGGTTCGGATCGGGCGGAGTTTGGATGGATCCTCCCCCATCTTAAGGAAACATTCATAGGATAATACATCGGGGGCACTTCCATTGTCAACTAGAATCCTATCTAAGTTACAATGGTTTATTGTGGCCGATATGACTAGGGCGTCATCATGCGGGGTGGTCAGCCCTTCCAGGTCTCGGTCGGAGAAGACTATGACCTGGGGCTCACTTGGTGGGGCCTTGGGAGGCTCGATGGCTCGGCTCGCCCGCTCAGCATGACGCTTCCTTCCTCGGCCACTGTCTCCTCCTGATGCAGCTCCTCTGGCGATGACGTTGATATGGACCCCGCGAGGGGCGTTGTTGATTTCCTCTGGGGTGCCTCGGTCTTCCCTGTGCCCGACCACGAACCAGGAGAGGTGCCCCTGATGAAAGAGACGCTCGATCTCATCCTGGAGCTGATGGCAGTCGCCGGTGTGTTGTCCGTGGTCGCTGTGGAATAGGCAATGCTTGCTGCGTTTGCGGTTCTTCGACCTCATTAGCTCGGGTTGGCGGAGGAGGCCCGAGCCTTTGATGTCCTCATATATCTCGTAAACTGGAGTGGTTAAAGGAGTGTACCGCTCGTACTTCCATGACGGTTTCTTGCGTTCCCCGTCTTGGTTCTACCTTTTCCCTAGAACCGAGTTTGGCTCAGGTGCCCGCTTCTTGTCCCCCTCCCGACCCGAGCCGGTTGCGTCTCGGCACACGCTGAGCACTTCTTCGCACTTAGCGTGGCGCAGAGCCAGAGTCACTAGCATAGCAAGGGTCGAGGAAGGGTGGAGGATGAGTTCACGGCGGAGGTTCTCATCGCAGGTGCCCCCGGTCAGTGCGGTTATAGCCGAGGCGATGTCTAGGCGGGGGATCCTCAGGGCTTCCGATTTGAATCGGGTGATGTAAGCCCGAAGCCTCTCCCCTTGCGCCTGTTTGAGGGCCAAAAGCCCGGCCACCGACCTTGGGGGATGGCTCCCGGTGAAACTCTCTTTGAAGACTCTCCCAAACTGCTTGAAGTCTCGGATGGATCTGGGGGGGAGGGCCCGGAACCAGGCTTGGGCGCCTTGGACCAGAGTGGTAACAAAGGCTCGGCATTTGATGGCGTCGGATGCTCCATGAAGGGTCATCAGAGCATCGAAGCTGTCGAAGTGATCGGCCGGGTCGCCCTGGCCGTCATAAAGCTTGAAGGTCGGAATGGAGGTTCTAGGAGATACCTCTGCCTTCAAGATATAGTCGGAGAATGGGGATTTCTCCTCATCCTCCGTAGAGGAGTCTTTTTGCAGGGCGCGCAGGGCGCCCTCCTGTTCCGCGAAGCGCCTCTCAAATTCTCGCAGTCAGAGGGATAGCTCCGGGGGGGGCTGTCTGGGCGTTCCCGAGGGACTTCGGTCTCTGGGTTTAGACGGCGTGCCTCGGGTTTCTTCTTTTTCGGAGTGGAGGAGGCCTCTTGCTCCGGAGGAGGGGCTTGTGAGGGTCCTCCTAACCTATTGCGGATGATCTACCGGCCTCTGGCGGTGTGCTGGGACACGTTCTCGCAGGGGGGGCTCTCCGGAGGGGCATGTGACCTTCCATCCCTGGCCGCCTGAGTCCTCATGAGTTCCACGAGGACATCTAGTTTTGCGTTGAGGGCCTGGAAAGCGTCAGCGCCGCCGTTAAGCGGTAGCCCTACCACCGCGGGGGGAGGGGGTGGTCCGTCGGCAGGAGTGCTGGCATTGGAGGGGGGGGGGTTTGTGAGGCTTGAGAGGGGCCTTCTCCCTCCGCCACCATGGCCTTTCCCCTGTAGCCGGCAGACCTCCTCCTTGAACTTATTCGCACCATACTGGCTCTTCGGTCGTTTCCCACAGACGGCGCCAGATGAAGGGGCATGATCTCGCGCTTGTCCTAAGCGGGGTAGATGATCACCGAATAGTGAACTGTAAAGAAAGGAAAACAGATCAGGGGGCCCAGGGAAGATTCCCTGGGGAAAACCCTACGATGCTTAAGTCAGTAGAGCAATGGTGGAAGATATGGAGGAGGTAGAAAGAGGTGCACGAGATCCCCCTACACCAAGGTGGTGAAGTGGTTGCTGCTCAGGGAGTTTTAGGCGTGTATTGCCCTTACCTTTCGTTGGAGGTAGTCCCAGGTTTATATAGTGCACTGGCTTCATGAGTTCCGTGAGCGGGCGTTACATCCTTAACGTGGGATCTTCACGTCCTCATCGTGGGATCTTTATAGCCTTAAGGGATCATGGGTCCCTTATCCTCATAAACTTCTGCTCATAAAGGGTTCTCAACGGCAGCATGGATAAGCAATCGTCGGTCATCCCGAGCATAAAAGGTGCCAACCCTGTCCGGGCGATAGGCATAGCTCGGATGAGGATAGGTCGGAGTGGACGCTGAGTGCCTGCCCCTATCCCGACGAGGGGATAGATCGGGCATGGGTCTTCCTCCGTTCTGACCGTCGTTTGGGCCTTCCGAGCCTAACGACCGTCGAGGAAGGGTTTGATCCCGAGTAATCTTATTAGGTTTTTTATCCTAAGTGGGCCCTACGGGGCTGTCACTTGGAATGTGATGGGCCTCGTTTGGTCCTGATGGACCTAGTTCGGCTGCTTTTTGATGGGCTACATAAATGCCCCTCTCCATACCCCATGTACATACTGATTGTATAGTTTGCCATTACTCATAATTTGTCCCAATTCCTTGTAAATTGATCCATGTTTAAAAATTCATATCTATGAAATTAAACTCAACAATCGTTGCATGAGCATGATCTTGCAATCTTGCTATTTTTCCATGTCTATCTATGTGTCTGTTTTTTGATTCTGTGAACATCTTATAAATCATGAATAGTAAGGTTACGTAATTAGTAGCCACCATGTTCAGAATTTTATATCTATTGAATAAAATCATGAAACTCCTGCATAAGCATGACTTTAAAATCCTAAGATTTTTCTCTATTTAACCATGTCCTCATTTTCAGATTTCGTGAAATTTAGCCTCATCAACAGTGTTTTGTGTCTCATGGAACACCCAGGGGGAAGGGCACCCCTGACCAGGGCGCCATTCAATGGGGCGCCCCTGGCCAGGGCGCCATTTCACAATGGGGCGCCCCTGACCAGGGCGCCATTTCCATTGTGCTCCAACACCCCCAGTTCGGCCTGTTAAACCTGTCACCTGTTAATCCTGTTAAACCTATCACCTGTTAACCTGTTAATCTTGTTAAACTTGTCACCGGTTAACCCGTTAATCCTGTTAAACCTGTCACATGTTAACCTGTTAATCCTGTTAAACCTGTCATCTGTTAACCTATTAATCATGTTAAACTTGTCACCTGTTAACCTGTTAATTACATACCTTATCAAGCCTGTTAAATCACGTAGCCTGTTAAACCTGTTAAATTACATAACCTGTTAGCATGTTATCCTGTTAAATACACAGTATGTCAAACCAGTTAATTGCTACATAGCCATTTCATCAAATAGAGACCCTGCAGAGGGTCACCATTTAAATGGTGACTCCTTGTAGGGGCGCCATTTAAAAAAAAAATTGAATTGTGAATGGCGCCCCTCTGTGAGGGCGCCCTATTCACTAGAGATGGCAGCCCCAGGGGCGCCATTTCCCTACAGTATGACATTTTATGGACTTCTGTCCAGCCCTCACCGTATGAACTCTGGCCTTCTCCATAACCCTTAAACCCCTGAAGGCCATGCCATCTTCCTAAAACCCTGATTTTGAAACTAATGTCTTGTCCACAGATTTGGACTTCAAAGATTTAAACCCCTCAGATAAGGGAGCCAAGTTCCACCAGACTTGCCTATGTGTCATGCATTCTAAGTACCTTAGTCATAATTCATCATTTACAAGCGATATGTCCTTTAACTCCATTACTGAAAATCTACCTTATGTTCGTACAATGTATAATTTTCTTGAAATTCCATATTGGCTATAAAAATGAGAGTGGATGTCTAAAGATATACATGAAATAATGTTATGCATATAGGGTCCGGTTTGGTCTTGGGAGGAGCACCCGAAGGTACTTGTGCCCATGGGAGTTTATTGACAATGATGTTTGTATTACACTGAAGTACTTGCTTACTTGACTTGAGACATGCCCACTAACTCTCTCGTGACATGCTTGATTTACTTGACATGAATAGTTCGGCCCGAAAAAGGGTAAATTACTTGCTTAAATGAAATGAATGAAATAGCCAATTCCATTACACTACTTGTTATTACACGAGCTTGAGATCACTTGCTTGAATATTTATTATTACCTTCTTGGGAAGACTTGCTGGAATATTGACTATTACCTTCTTGGAAAGGCTTGCTTGAATATTGATTTCTTGGAAAGACTTGTGCAATTACTTGGCAATTACTTGCTAGTTCCTTATTGATGCATCTTATTGATGTTCATGTGATACTCTTTTGGTACAATTCTTGATATTCTTGCTTGATCTAACATGCATCATTATACCGCATGAACTTGTAATTAACTTAAAGATTGTTTGAACTTGAGATATAAATAATTCGCTCATAAAGTTACAATTTTAACATTTTTCAGGAAACTTGGATGGCGACCACCACCTGGATGGGACCGATATCGAGTAATGAGTGCTAGATTTGATGTATCGTCAGTTAGTCATGCCTTTCATATTTGTAGGACCTACTTTGTATTTCCAGTTATTGTTAAAGGCTTGTATAATTTAATTGAGTCAATTATGATCTAGTTAGGTGGAACTTATTAAACTTGTAGCCTTATGAATGATTCTGGGATATTGTCATTTGGTTAAGTAGATAATTGTCATCTTGGACTATGGTATTATGTTTAAATTTTGAGTTAACAATAAAATTACAGAGTACTATGCACACTCTATCTTTACATGAATGACATTGTCACGCCCCGATGCGGAATCTCGGGACGTACAGTTAGGGGCACACGAGCTAGAAAGAAATGGTATTATTTCCATACCATTTACACCAGAGTTGAAAAGAGACAATTAACCAAATAACCAAACTTCCTTTTATTGATAATAATAAAAGTTACAACTGAAGTAGAACAACTACAGCCAAATAACATGACTGAAACTAGTACAATTCTCTAAACTCAACTGACTCAATTAACTAACTATCACTCGGTGTCACTCCAGTCCATCCCCGATAGTAAGATCATCACCTGGAAAAAAGGGGGGAAAAACAAGTAGGGTATGAGCTAATGCGCTCAGTAGATAACCATGGCAAATATAAGTGATTAACAATTTATTACAGTTTATATGAAATGCAGTAAAACTAATGACAAGAGATAACGATACGATAAAGAAAGACAATAAACAATGTAGAGAGATATCTTGCAAGGTCAAGAAATAACTTTGTACACGAATTTACCACAAGTAATGAACAAGAGATAACAAGTAACAATAGTAAATTTGGCCAAGTAGTATAAATACGTATTCCAGCACGATCACACGATCAAGTAACGAGAGTTTGTCATAGACGTACACTGTATATTCCTGCACTCGGGTGCAATGCCACACCCTGTCATTAACATCTCATGGGCTCACTAACTTTCGGGCGCTCTCCCCAGGACCAGACCGGGCCCTTATGGTGCGTTAGCATTGATTTTATTGGATCAACGATCCACCGTCTAGACATAATCAAATTATGGCCAATTTAATCAGATGAATTTCTGTCAATGCTCAGATTAGAGGACCACACCTGTCCTCGGATTCGAGAATATAATCACGATAAAACCCAAAACTGAGGGTCGTCGTACGGCAAATACCGGGCCGTACTTACACGAGTAACGAGTTACGGAATCAAGAAAGAACAGTCGACAGTAATTCGTTCGAGAGAAGGGAAGTAAGTTCCGTAGAACGATTATACGGACTGTACGAGGCCGTATTCAAGATATACGGTTCTAGAGAATCCGTATTAAGTATAACGGTAACAATTTCCGGTCGTAGTCGGTACGACTAGAAGAGAAGTAAAATATGCCAAATGGCTTCCGGGTCGCCAATGACAAGTAAACCAATATGGTTACTGCCCAATGGTCGATTCCGGGCTCGAATATGACCGAAGATTTAACCAAGGGTAATCGGTCAATTAATCAAATTAAAATGATGTGTATCGGGCCATTTAATATACTCAAGTAAAACCAGTAATCATGTAATCCTGTTGCCAACTCGGGATTTACCACGGTAAAAATGTCACACGGTAAAAAAATGGGGTAATTTACCGGATGGAGTGTCCGGTCTAACTGGCCAAGACTTGCCATAAGTCTGCCATTTAAATTTCTGTTCTACAGTAAAATTTACAGAATTTACCCAAGGTAAATTTTAACATGATTAACCAATTTACCAAGAATTTTACAAGTGAATAGTTTCACTTTAACCATGTTTTAGTAATTTTAAACAGAATTTTCCAAAAAGTAAATATTGCAACAGAAAGTAAAATTTTATCATTTACTCATCTATTTATTCTGTTGTTATATGGGTTGATAATCTTGTTGATTAACGTTGTTTTACCCTGATTAACACTGAGTATTTTTGGTCTCTAGACTGAGTATTTTGGTCTCTGGACAATTTAACGGTCTTAAATGGGCCGCTAAACCTACTGGACATACAGCGGTTCTAATTAGGCCGTTTTGACATATATACGGCGGTTTAATTTGGGCTGTTATACAACTGGGGTGTCAAAAGAGTTAAAAACAGGTACTAACCGTTAAAACGAACAGAAGTCCGATCAAACCAGGAACTCTTAAAACTGAGTTTAAGCATGATAACGATGGTGATAAGTTTAAGCATGATAACGATGGTGATAAAATCTGAATTAAATCATAACTGTAATGATAAATCATGATTTTGCTACTAAATGAAAGCTATCATGATTACTAACAATCCATATTTTCACTTTAATCATTTGGGCCTTGGTTAACTACCTTAATTGAAGGACAAAGAAGAATACGGAGGAAGAAGAAGATGAATAGTATCTTCCTGTGATCCCTTGCAGCAACAGAGCTTAACAGGGCTTTAGCAGAGAAGGGAAGAGGCTAAGCCTCCTTATTTATAGGGTTGCATACGCGTAGAAGACTCTCCCGCGCCAAAGGTTAGTCGGACACGGCGCCGCAAAGGGGATGGCCGGCGTTGACGACGCGAGCTGCCGACTGAAACACGTTTCCACGTGTTTATTTGGGTAAGGATTTGGCTAATCCTCCTTAATCATGTGATTAAGTATTTCTAACTAAAACCACTAATTAACCTCACTAAATGATTTTTAATGAGTTTGACCCAGAAGACAAAATTGTTATACAACTTATGAGGAATCCATTTATTATTTTTGTGGATTTTTATCACAAGGTTAATTTCTAACCGATCCAATCTTAGGATTAAAATAATAGTTAATCAAATTCTAACGAATTCTAACGATTTAGTCGATAGATAGAGTTTCTAATATTTTATCGATTATACTCAAGAAGACAAAGTTGTTAATAAAAATATGCTCTATCAATTGTGATTTTTATAGATTTTTCTAAGGTAGTCGTATTTTACTATGAATAGTGTTTTCCACGTTTTTAAGTCAGACTTAAATCACCGATTAAGCCATGTAAATGATTTTATTAGGGTGAGGCACAGAAGACCTAAGTGTTTATCATCGTGTTTACTATTTAACTACCATTTTTTCAGAATTTCTATATGATAGTCAAAATTTTCACTATTTACTATTTACCACATCACTATTCAAAATTTACTATTTACGAAATTTAATATTCTATACAGAAAATTGGGGTCTTACACCCTCCCCCACTTAAAGAATTTGGTCCTCCAAATTCACTGAACCAAAAATAGTAAGGGAATAAATAGCTCACCTTAGAACAAATCGGAATACCGCTTCCGCATAGCGTCCTCGGATTCCCAGGTGGCTTCCTCGGTTCCACGCCAACTCCACTGAATCTTGACCATCGGTATGGAACGATTTCGAAGTTGTTGTTCCTTCCGATCCAGAATCTTCACTGGTCTTTCTTCATAAGTCAGATCCTTCTTTAACTCAAAATCCACATGCTGAATGATGTGAGTGGGGTCGTACACATATTTCCGCAACATAGAAATATGGAATACGTTATGTACGCCAGATAACTGCGGCGGTAAAGCCAGTCTATAAGCAACTTCACCCACTCTATCAAGGATTTCAAATGGACCAATATACCTCGGGCTTAGCTTGCCCTGAATACCGAATCGGCGAATTCCTCTCGAAGGAGAGACTTTTAAGAACACATGCTCGCCAATTTGAAATTCCAAATCTCTTCTTCTATTGTCGGCATAACTCTTCTGCCTCGATTGAGCCACTAGTAACCGGTCTCGGATAATATGAATATTCTGTGATGACTCCAAGATAAGATCCGGTCCAAGCCATTGCTTTTCGCCTACCTCATCCCAACATAATGGAGAACGACAGCTTCTTCTATACAAAGCCTCGAAAGGTGCCATCTGTATGCTGGATTGGTAACTATTGTTGTAGGCGAATTCTATTAATGCCAAATGATCACTCCAACTTCCGCCGAAGTCGATCATACAAGCTCTCAACATATCTTCTACTATCTGATTAGTCCTTTCAGTCTGTCCGTCTGTCTGCGGATGAAACGCAGTGCTGAAATTCAGACGCGTACCAAGAGATTCTTGTAATCCCTTCCAGAAATGTGATGTAAATCTCGGGTCTCTGTCAGATATAATATTCACTGGAATAACATGAAGTCTAACCACTTCCTTCAAATATAAAGCTGCTAGAACATCAACTGTCCACTTGGACTTAATAGGTAAGAAATGTGCCGACTTAGTTAGTCGATCCACAATTACCCATATTGCATCATAACCACCTCGAGTCTTAGGAAGACCCATAATGAAATCCATGCCAATACTCTCCCACTTCCATTGGGGTATATCGAGTGGATTTAATTTTCCTGCCGGTCTGAAATGCTCGGCCTTCACTTGTTGACACACTAGGCATCTACTCACGAAATCAGCAACTTCCCTCTTCATGTTCGGCCACCAAAAAGATCTTTTCAAATCTTTGAACATCTTAGTGCCTCCCGGATGGATAGTATATCGGGATCTATGAGCTTCCTCGAGAATCCGATTCTTTATCTTTGCCTCATCCGGTACACAAGTTCTACCTTGAAATAATAGCCTTCCATCATCAGCTACCGAGAAATCAGGTCTGCTATTCAAGCTCCCTTTAATCTCTACTAGCTCGGGATCATTATCTTGTAATAATTTGATTTCCATTAATAGTTCGGGCTTGAGTTGAATCTGGGAAATCAAAACCCGATCATTATCTACATTGAGATCCAAACTAGCCAATTGTTCCAGTAGTTTCCACTCTTGTAACATAAGACTGGATAACTTAACTGCAGTCTTCCGACTTAAAGCATCGGCCACTACATTGCCTTTGCCAGGGTGATACTCAATAGAGAAATCGAAGTCCTTTATATACTCCAACCATCTTCTCTGCCTCATGTTCAAGTCCTTCTGAGAGAACAAATATTTCAAACTTTTGTGATCTGAGAATACCGTGAATGTCTCACCATATAGGTAGTGTCTCCAAATCTTTAATGCAAATACCACTGCTGCTAACTCCAAATCATGAACTGGATAATTAACTTCATGCTTTCTTAACTGCCTAGAAGAATAGGTAATCACTTTGTCGTGCTGCATAAGTACACAGCCTAAGCCAATACCTGATGCATCCGTGTATACCACGAAACCACCCTCGCCAGAAGGTAAGGTCAAAACATGTGCAGTAGTCAAACAATCCTTTAGAGTCTGGAAACTCCGTTGGCATTCAATTGACCACTCGAACTTGATCTCTTTGCGGGTTAATTTCGCAATAGGTACCTCAATCTTCGAGAAATCCTGAATAAACCTTCTATAATAGCCAGCTAGGCCTAGAAAACTCCTTACTTCAGTCGCACAGGTAGGCTGTTCCCAATTCTTTACTGCTTCCACCTTCGATGGATCAACAGAAATTCCATTCTTGGAAATAATTTGCCCTAGAAAGGACACCTCTTTCAGCCAAAAGTCGCACTTGCTCAATTTGGCATAAAGCTGATGATCTCTCAGCAATTGCAAAGCCATCCTCAGATGCTTGGCATGCTCTTCTTCACTCTTGGAATATATCAAGATATCGTCTATGAATACCACGACACACCGATCAAGATAGGGTCGGAACACACTGTTCATTAACTGCATAAAGGCTGCCGGTGCGTTTGTCAAACCAAAAGGCATAACGACAAACTCAAAATGACCATACCGGCTGCGGAAAGCAGATTTATAAATATCATCATCCTTAATCCGCAACTGATGATATCCAGATCAAAGATCGATCTTAGAAAAATACTGAGCTCCCGCTATCTGGTCAAATAACTCATCAATCCTCGGTAATGGATACTTGTTCTTGACTGTCAACTGATTGAGTTGCCGATAATCGATGCACAGTCTCATCGAACCATCCTTCTTCCGAACAAACAACACAGGGGCTCCCCAAGGGGAAACACTCGGGCCAATAAAACCCTTCTCGAGTAATTCCAACAATTGATGCTTCAATTCCCGCAATTCCGCAGGAGACATACGATAAGGAGCCTTAGAAATAGGAGATGATCCATGAATAAGATCAATAGAGAATGTGACTTCCCGCTTAGGCGGAATTCCTGGTAACTCCTCTGGAAAAACATCAGGGAAATCTCGGACAACAGAAATGTCCTTAATCTCGATCTGTTGCTCCGGGGACGCATAAACGAAAGCCAGAAAAGCTTCGCATCCACGTCTCAATAGCTTATCAGCTCGAAGTGTCGAGATAAGAGAGATAGAGCTAGGGTGTTTAACTCCCTGGAAGGATAATCCGGGGTGTCTAGAAAAAGACACGGAACAAGAACTGCAATGAACATTGGCCTCATATCGAGCCAACCAATCAGCTCCGAGGATTACATCGTAATCTTTCATGTCCATGCAAACTAAATCAGTCGAAAAATTCTGATCATTCACCATAACCTTGCTAGAAGGATAAAAATGCTGAATAGCTGATCTAGAACCAATAGGGGTTGATATTTCTAATGGAGAACTCATCAAAACAGGTTCCACAGTTAAAGACTTAGCGAATCGCCGAGAAATAAAAGAATGTGTTGCACCAGTGTCAAATAGAACAAAAGCTGACTTGTCGAGTATAATGAGAGTACCTTCGACGAGCCCACCGTCATCGGCGGTTTTCGCTTTATTAACATGAAGAGCCTGGAGCTTTCCTTGCGGCTTCTTGAAAGCCAAAGGTTTTGCCGGGGTAGCTGTCTCTGCCAATAAGGGGCAATCAGGGATACGGTGCTCCTTTCTCCCACAACGCAAACATGCGCCTATCTTGCGCCAACTGTCACGCCCCGAACAAGGCGGAAATATCGGGACGTACAATCAGAGGCAAGCAGGAAAGAGAGAGAACTAATCTAAATATACACAAGTGCTATGGAAAGGAAATACTAAATGACCATTAACAACCAAACTGATACAGTAATCTCAAAGGCAACTTAATACAACACGGAATAACAACCACTAAGACTCAACAACAAACTGAAACTAAATGATCTCCAAACACAACTAACAATAAGCACACCGCTAACACACTAGAACTGATACACTCAAGACATCACTCCTGCCCTTCCACGTCGGTAAGCGCGTCACCTGAGAAGCCTGGAAAGGGGGAAACAACGGGGTGTGAGCTGACGCTCAGTAGGAAATAACAGACATGTATAAGTGATTAACAGTTTAATTACATTTTCAAAATATCATGCTACAAACGATAATGCAATAAACAACGGTAATAACGAGATCTTGCAAGGTCAAGAAATATACAATTGATAATGATTATCAAGGATAACAAATACAAGAATTTACAACAGGAGATATAACAAGAGATATAACAATGATATAGTAATAAGGAATTGGCCAACAAGCAAGTAATTTAAACATTAACCAAGTATGATCAAGTAACAAGTAACAAGATACTTTTGTCATAGACGCCAACACTCAGGCAAGTACTTCGGTGCAATGCCCCACCTTGTCATTAACATCCCATGGGCTCACTAACTTTCGGGCGCTCTCCCCAGGACCAGACCGGGCCCTTATGATGCGATGGCATTGATTTACTGGGCCCAACGTCCCATCCGTCCAGACATTCAATCAATTTTAATGGCCAATTAATCAGAGGAATTTCTGTCATAAGTTCAGATTTAAAGGACTAACCTTGTCCTTGGATTCAAGAGTACAAAACACGGTCAAACTCATCTTCAAGAGATGTGCGGTCGTAACGGAGCCGCTCGATGGGTATATACGGTTCATACAGGACCGTACGTACAGGAACTGGACTGAAACTCAGCCCGTGAAGTCAAGAAAAGAACGGCTGACAGTAGGCCGCCCTAAGGTAAGAACGGTGCAATATGGGCCGCTCATGTCCAGAAGACATTAAGGCCCAAGAACGAGATATACGGTCCATACTGGGCCGTATAAAGATATACGGTCACGATCGGGCCGCCTAAGAGGTTATGCGGTCACATGATAACCGCGCATGCCTCTCGTCGTCCGATTTGATCCAAAACTTAAACCAGTGGTTTAAGCTCAAAAAACAGGGTATGCTGGTGTTAACCAGGTTCTAATCATGATTATAATGATGTTCCAAGATGACGGTAAGACCGCCGGATAGAGTTTCCGGGGGTAAAATCGAGACTAGTACGCTAATCGGCCAATCGGCTTCGCATAAAGTGGGAAAGTTAAACATGCTGTTCTACTGTAGTACAGCAGCTAAACAGCAAGTTAACAGTCATATTAATCCTAATGCCAATCTAATTTAACAGGGATTAGGTTATATATTAACCCAAGATGCCAAGAAAACAATTTAAGATGATAACGAGTTCGCGTAAGTCGCGTAGGCACGAATGACAAGCAATAATCAGAAATTTAGTTGCATATTTAAACAGTTATTAAATGGGTTTCTATTTCACTAATTACCCTTAATGACATGCAAATGAATGCATTAGAACATAAATTAAGTCACTCTCTGTGGGGATAAACGGTTCTATATGGACCGTACAACTTACTGGGCAATCCGGGGCCGAACAGGGGTCACTCTGTGACACAGGGAGATGGACGGTTCTCAGGGGCCGTCCATGGGTTTCTAATTATAAATTGTCATTAAGACACTACAATGGATGCATCATAATAATTACTAAGTCAATTACTGGGTAGATAAACGGTTCTCGGTGAACCGCACAACTATCAGGCTTAACGGGGGCTGAACGGGGGCTGAACGGGGTTCAAACTGGCCTCAGGGAGTTGCGCGGCTCTCCCTGGGCCGCCCAAGGGGTTGGGCGGTCCTGGAAGGGCCGCCCATCCCTGGGTTGTGCGGCCAGTAAAGGGCCGTATAGGTATATGTGGTCCATTCTGGACCTTATATCCAGATATGTGGTTCCTGAGGAACTGTTCAACCTGGGATGAGTGGTTCTTGAAAAACCGTTTATATAAGGGAATGCTATGGTCAAAATTGGTCAAAAGGTGGGCTGGAGTTGGACGGTCTATCGTAAGACCGCCCATCTTTGGGTCTACGCCGGTCATCCCTGCCGCGTCCGGTGAACGCCGGGAGCTAGGGTTTGGATAGGGTTACACTAAAATGATCATAACTAATGCAATTGGACTCCAAATAAGGGGATTTTGGTATCAATGGAAAGCTAATACAAAACTCTACCTATCTGCAAGGTCAATTTCATGATCAATTACTGGAATCGAGATCTATTAAGGCAAGAACACAAGAAACCCTAATTCTGACATGCTGTGACTAAAACGTTAAATTCTCTCTACATACAGAATGAAATTTGGGGATTCTTGGCTCAAATGAAAGCTACTTCGATGGTGAATCCAACCATATAAGATATGGTTCATGAGGATTAAGATTAATACTTCGAAAGCATAAATCAATTCGGATGAACACATCAAGAACACATCAAACTAGGTCTAAAACATGCTGTTACTATAACTAGAAATTCTCTACACATGCTTCATTAAACATAGGGCTTTCTACGTCAAATGAAAGCTAAGATCATGCTTATCATATCATATAAGTTAATTTAAGTTTGGTCTGTTACACCTACCTCAATCGGAGATTGAAAAACGTGCTAGATATGAAGAACGAACTAGAATACCCTTCAGAAAAGCCTCGACTGCTCTCTACACACCTGATAAAAATTGGGGCTTTCAGTCCCAATGGCTAGATCTCGTCGAGAGGATCAATTTCCTATACTCATGATCGAGTTTTGGTTAAGAATGCCTACCTTAATTGAAGAAACAAGGGAGGAAGATGGAAGTCGACGGCCTGCCGACACACCTACAAAGATCGCCGGAATTCTCCCCAGATCTGGATCCTCTGCCGACACCACAGCAACCAAAAGAAAGAGGACTCGTAGAGCTTTCTATGTATAGCTCATAGGCCTTCTGGAGAGTTCTGTGCTGGGAGTATTCGGCCGTGGAAGAGACGTGTTAGAAACGGCGCCGTGATTGTTGACTTGAGCAAACTCGGCCGAGAGCGCCGCCTACGGTTAGGGTTTCGCTAAATTTATTGGGGGCTTTTGATCCTCAGATCCTCACCGTTCATTTGGCTCTGGTTTGAGCTCATTTGGTCGAGTATCAAGCCCTAATTTCGTGTTTTAATCCAAGGTTAGGTTTGGGTCAAAAAGTGTGTAATTAAGGGCTTAATCTCTAAATAGATCCCACCACGGATTTATAATGACCCAAAGCCAGAAGATAAAATTGCAATCTACATCGACCTTAACCTGTTTACTATTTTTCTGATTTTTATAAGGTGGTCGAAAATATCACTATTCTATTTCTAAGGAATTAAATATTAATAAATCCGAAATTCAATTATTAAATCCATAAAAATGCAAATTCTTAATTAACAAGAGCTAAATAAATATATTAAATCTAATAAAATAATTCGGGGTCTTACACCCTCCCCTACTTAAAGGAATTTGGTCCTCCAAATTCACTGCACTAACACTGCGAGTAGGGATAGAGATCGCTCACCTAGAATAAGTCGGGATACCGCTTCCGCATAGTCTCTTCAGACTCCCACGTAGCTTCTTCGGTCCCACGCCGACTCCACTGAATCTTGACCATCGGTATTGAACGATTCCGGAGTTGCTGTTGCTTCCGGTCCAGAACCTTTATCGGTCTTTCCTCGTAGGTCAGATCCTCCTTCAGCTCGAAATCCACATGCTGTATAACATGAGTGGGGTCGTACACATACTTCCGTAACATAGAAATATGGAAGACGTTGTGCACGCCAGACAATTGAGGTGGTAAGGCCAGCCTGTATGCCACCTCTCCCACTCTATCTAGAATCTCGAATGGACCAATGTATCTCGGACTCAGCTTGCCATGAATGCCAAATCTTCGGATCCCTCTCGTCGGAGAGACCTTTAAGAATACATGCTCGCCAACCTGAAATTCCAATGCTCTCCTCCTGTTGTCGGCATAGCTCTTCTGTCTTGATTGAGCCACTTGTAACCGGTCCCGGATAATGCGGATGTTCTGTGAAGATTCTGAGACAAGATCCGGTCCAAGCCACTGTTTCTCACCTACCTCGTCCCAACACAACGGGGAACGACAACTTCTGCCATACAAGGCTTCAAATGGAGCCATCTGGATACTAGACTGATAGCTGTTATTGTAGGCGAATTCAATTAGGGCCAAATGCTCATTCCAAGTACCACCAAAGTCAATCATACATGCTCGCAGCATATCTTCCACTATCTGATTGGTTCTCTCTGTCTGTCCATCTGTCTGCGGATGAAATGCCGTGCTGAAATTCAGACGAGTACCCAAAGACTCTTGCAGTCCCTTCCAGAAATGAGAAGTGAATCTAGGGTCTCGATCAGATACTATATTCACTGGAATACCATGCAACCTCACCACTTCCTTCAAATACAAAGCTGCTAGAACATCAACTGTCCATTTAGATTTAATGGACAAGAAATGGGCTGACTTTGTCAGTCGGTCAACAATCACCCAAATTGCATCAAATCCACCACGAGTTCTAGGCATACCCATGATGAAATCCATGCCAATACTCTCCCACTTCCATTGGGGTATGTCGAGTGGTTTCAATTTCCCTGCCGGTCTGAAGTGCTCAGCTTTAACTTGTTGGCAAACTAAGCATTTACTTACGAAGTCAGCGATTTCCCTCTTCATATTCATCCACCAAAAGGATCGCTTCAAATCTCTGTACATCTTAGTGCCTCCGGGATGAATGGTGTATCTGGATCTATGAGCTTCCTCAAGAATCTTGTTCTTTACTGTAGCTTCATCAGGTACACAAGTTCTGCCTTTAAATAATAATCTACCATCATCAGCCAACCCGAAATCAGGTCTGCTGCTCAAGCTTCCCTTGATCTGTACCAGCTCGGGATCATTATCTTGCAAGGACTTGATCTCCATCAATAATTCAGGTTTAAGTTGAATCTGAGCAATCAAAACCCGATCATTGTCAATATTAAGATCCAGACTAGATAACTGTTCCAGTAACTTCCACTCTTGCAACATGAGACTTGACAATCTAGCTACTGGCCTCCGGCTTAATGCGTCTGCCACAACATTGCCTTTGCCAGGATGATACTCAATAGAAAAGTCGAAGTCCTTCAAATACTCCAACCATCTGCGCTGCCGCATATTGAGTTCCTTCTGAGAGAACAAATACTTCAAACTCTTGTGGTCTGAAAATACCGTGAAAGATTCTCCATACAGGTAGTGCCTCCAAATCTTCAAAGCAAAGACGACTGCTGCAAGTTCCAAATCATGAACAGGATAATTCTCCTCGTGCTTCTTCAACTGCCTAGAAGAGTAGGCAATCACCTTCCCATGCTGCATAAGTACACAGCCTAAGCCAATTCCTGAAGCATCAGTATAAACGACAAATCCTCCTTCACCAGAAGGTAAAGCCAATATAGGTGCAGTAGTCAAACAATCCTTTAGAGTCTGAAAGCTTCGCTGGCAATCGTCTGACCAATCAAACTTGTTCTCCTTGCGGGTTAACCTTGTCATAGGTACCGCAATCTTAGAGAAATCCTGGATAAACCTTCGATAATAACCTGCCAGGCCAAGAAAACTTCTAACTTCCGTCACACTGGTAGGCTGCTCCCAATTCTTCACTGCCTCAACCTTCGAAGGATCCACAGAAATACCTTCATTGGTGATAATATGTCCGAGAAAGGACACTTCTTGCAACCAGAATTCACACTTACTAAACTTGGCATAAAGTTGATGATCTCTCAATAACTGCAATGCCATCATCAGATGTTCAGCATGCTCCACTTCACTCTTGGAATAGATCAAGATGTCATCAATAAATACCACGACCCATTGGTCAAGATAGGGCCGAAATACATTGTTCATCAATTGCATGAAAGCTGCCGGAGCATTCGTTAGACCAAAAGGCATAACGACAAATTCGAAATGACCATACCTGCTGCGAAAAGCTGATTTAAAGATATCCTCCTCCTTAATCCGCAACTGGTGATATCCAGATCGAAGATCGATCTTAGAGAAATATTGAGCTCCCGCTATCTGGTCAAATAACTCATCAATCCTCGGCAGTGGATATTTGTTCTTGACAGTCAACTGGTTTAACTGTCGATAATCGATGCATAATCTCATCGAGCCATCTTTCTTCCGAACAAACAATACAGGGGCTCCCCACGGAGACGTACTAGGACGAATAAAGCCCTTCTCGAGTAACTCCATCAACTGTTGCTTCAACTCCCTCAGTTCCGCAGGAGACATACGGTAAGGAGCCTTGGAAATAGGAGATGTGCCCGGAAAGAGGTCAATAGAGAAGATAACTTCCCGCTCAGGAGGAAGTCCTGGTAATTCCTCTGGAAAGACATCAGAAAAATCTCGGACAATAGGAATGTCCTTGATCTCAATCTGCTGCTCAGGGGTTGCACAGATAAAGGCTAGAAAAGCCTCACATCCTCGCCTCACCAGCTTATCAGCTCGAAGAGCCGAAATAAGCGGTACGGAGTTATGGTGCTTAACTCCCACAAAAGAAAGTCCAGGGTGTCTAGTAAAAGACACAGAGCTAGAACTACAGTGAACGTCAACCTCATGTCGAGCCAACCAATCTGCTCCTAGGATTACATCATAATCCTTCATGTCCATGCAAATCAAATCAGCTGGAAAGTTCTGCTCACCAATCAAAACCTTACTAGAAGGATAGAAATGCTGGATTGCTGTTCTAGTGCCAATAGGGGTTGAAATCACTAACGGAGTATCCATCATAACCGGTTCCATAGATAATGACTTAGCAAAACTCCGAGAAATAAAGGAATGTGTTGCACCAGTATCAAAAAGAACAAATGCTGGCTTGTCGAGTATAATAAGAGTACCTTCGACGAGTCCACCATCTTCGGCTGTTTCCGCTTCTTCTGCATACAGAGCTTGGAGCTTCCCTTGCGGCTTCTTGAAGACTTGCGGTTTTGCCGGTGTTGTTTGCTCCGCTATCAAAGGACAGTTGGGGATACGGTGCTCTTTGCTTCCACATCGCAAACAGGCGCCCAGCTTGCGCCAGCATTCCTCCACCTTGTGACCTGGACGATCACAATACCTGCATACGCCCTTAAACGGAACAATAGGGCCAGGCTTCTTATCTTCATACTTCGGCATCTTGCCTTTCCACGATCCGGACCCGCTCCATGAACTAGGTCCACTAACAGGCCTCTTCTTGATATACCCGGGTTTGATAATCCGGGAACCCGTAGGTTGCTCCTTCTTCGCACCGCTTCCACGGATTCTCTCCGTCATTTCGAGGGTATCTTCCAAAACTTGAGCCTTTCTCACCATCTCGGAATAAGTGGAAATCTCCATTGGTGCCAGTTGGTTGATATAATGCAGCTTCAGTCCGTTGAGAAAACGCTTCGCCTTCATTTTCTCGGTGGAAATAAGGTGTATAGCATATCGAGAAAGCCGTGCAAATTGAGCCTCATACTCCGCCACGGACAAACCTCGTTGCTTCAAAGCCGCGAACTCTGCCGCTTTCTTCTCTTGCACTCGGTCAGAAAAATACTTGCCGTTGAAAAATTCCTCGAACTCTTCCCACGTAACCTGATGATCACCGAGAGTCGCCTTGATAGAATCCCACCAAGTACGTGCATCACGCTCCAATTGAAATGTCGAGAGAAGGACACGCTCCTGGTTGCTGCATTGCATAACTTCAAATATCCTCCCCATCTCGTCTAGCCAGTGCTCGGCTTGGTCGGGGTCGGTCGAACCCGCGAACCGAGGCGGATTCATTCCGCGGAAGTTCCGGTATAGATCACCGGTGCCATGTGGTGCCGCTCCTGCCTGAGCCACTTGCTGAAGGGCCTGGGTAAGGCCTTGAACCGTGCGCTGCAGGTTCCACCATTCGACGCGATCAGCTGCCATCTACACGAGAAATAGATTACTTAGGTTTAATCAAGATGGATAATTACATGATTAAGAAACGAACTTAACCCAAGTTTCTACCCATTCTCACCAGGTCAGGTCCTAGACTTTAACAAGATTAGGGGTCTAATGCACCTAGACACAACCAAAACTCAGTACCTGGCGGAGATAACCGATCCGAAGACCACTCGCGCAAGTATGCGACCTTCCGATAGGCGTAGCCTAACGTTCGGACAACATCTTTTGATATACCGGGTTATTGGGATGCCATGCAAGAACTTAGAAAACCTAGAACTTAAGAACTTAAGAAAACCTAGGAATGTGAAACCTAGGCTCTGATACCAACTAAACTGTCACGCCCCGAACAAGGCGGAAATATCGGGACGTACAGTCAGAGGCAAACAGGAAAGAGAGAGAACTAATCTAAATATACACAAGTGCTATGGAAAGGAAATACTAAATGACCATTAACAACCAAACTGATACAGTAATCTCAAAGGTAACTTAATACAACACGAAATAACAACCACTAAGACTCAACAACAAACTGAAACTAAATGATCTCCAAACACAACTAACAATAAGCACACCGCTAACACACTAGAACTGATACACTCAAGACATCACTCCTGCCCTTCCCCGTCGGTAAGCGCGTCACCTGAGAAGCCTGGAAAGGGGGAAACAACGGGGTGTGAGCTGACGCTCAGTAGGAAATAACAGACATGTATAAGTGATTAACAGTTTAATTATATTTTCAAAATATCATGCTACAAACGATAATGCAATAAACAACGGTAATAACGAGATCTTGCAAGGTCAAGAAATATACAATTGATAATGATTATCAAGGATAACAAATACAAGAATTTACAACAGGAGATATAACAAGAGATATAACAATGATATAGTAATAAGGAATTGGCCAACAAGCAAGTAATTTAAACATTAACCAAGTATGATCAAGTAACAAGTAACAAGATACTTTTGTCATAGACGCCAACACTCAGGCAAGTACTTCGGTGCAATGCCCCACCTTGTCATTAACATCCCATGGGCTCACTAACTTTCGGGCGCTCTCCCCAGGACCAGACCGGGCCCTTATGATGCGATGGCATTGATTTACTGGGCCCAACGTCCCATCCGTCCAGACATTCAATCAATTTTAATGGCCAATTAATCAGAGGAATTTCTGTCATAAGTTCAGATTTAAAGGACTAACCTTGTCCTTGGATTCAAGAGTACAAAACACGGTCAAACTCATCTTCAAGAGATGTGCGGTCGTAACGGAGCCGCTCGATGGGTATATACGGTTCATACAGGACCGTACGTACAGGAACTGGACTGAAACTCAGCCCGTGAAGTCAAGAAAAGAACGGCTGACAGTAGGCCGCCCTAAGGTAAGAACGGTGAAATATGGGCCGCTCATGTCCAGAAGACATTAAGGCCCAAGAACGAGATATACGGTCCATACTGGGCCGTATAAAGATATACGGTCACGATCGGGCCGCCTAAGAGGTTATGCGGTCACATGATAACCGCGCATGCCTCTCGTCGTCCGATTTGATCCAAGACTTAAACCAGTGGTTTAAGCTCAAAAAAATAGGGTATGCTGGTGTTAAACAGATTCTAATCATGATTATAATGATGTTCTGAGATGACGGTAAGACCGCCGGATAGAGTTTCCGGGGGTAAAATCTAGACTAGTACGCTAATCGGCCAATCGGCTTCGCGTAAAGTGGGAAAGTTAAACATGCTGTTCTACTGTAGTACAGCAGCTAAACAGCAAGTTAAAAGTCATATTAATCCTAATGCCAAGCCAATTTAATAGGGATTAGGTTATATATTAACCCAAGATGCCAAGAAAACAATTTAAGATGATAACGAGTTCGCGTAAGTCGCGTAGGCACGAATGACAAGCAATAATCAGAAATTTAGTTGCATATTTAAACAGTTATTAAATGGGTTTATATTTCACTAATTACCCTTAATGACATGCAAATGAATGCATTAGAACATAAATTAAGTCACTCTCTGTGGGGATAAATGGTTCTATATGGACCGTACAACTTACTGGGCAATCCGGGGCCGAACAGGGGTCACTCTGCATCACTGGGAGTTGGACGGTTCTTCAGGGGCCGTCCATAGGTTTCTAATTATAAATTGTCATTAAGACACTACAATGGATGCATCATAATAATTACTAAGTCAATTACTGGGTAGATAAATGGTTCTCGGTGAACCGCACAACTATCAGGCTTAACGGGGGCTGAACGGGGGCTGAACGGGGTTCAAACTGGCCTCAGGGAGTTGGGTGGCTCTCCCTGGGCCGCCCAAGTGGTTGGGTGGCTCTGTCTGGGCCGCCCAAGGGGTTGGGCGGTCCTGGAAGGGCCGCCCATCCCTGGGTTGTGCGGCCAGTAAAGGGCCGTATAGGTATATGTGGTCCATTCTGGACCTTATATCCAGATATGTGGTTCCTGAGGAACCGTTCAACCTGGGATGAGTGGTTCTTGAAAAACCGTTTATATAAGGGAATGCTAGGGTAAAAATTGGTCAAAAGTTGGGCTGGAGTTGGACGGTCTATCGTAAGACCGCCCATCTCTGGGTCTACGCCGGTCATCCCTGCCGCGTCCGGTGAACGCCGGGAGCTAGGGTTTGGATAGGATTACACTAAAATGATCATAACTAATGCAATTGGACTCCAAATAAGGGGATTTTTGTATCAATGGAAAGCTAATACAAAACTCTACCTATCTGCAAGGTCAATTTCATGATCAATTACTGGAATCGAGATCTATTAAGGCAAGAACACAAGAAACCCTAATTCTGACATGCTGTGACTAAAACGTTAAATTCTCTCTACATACAGAATGAAATTTGGGGATTCTTGGCTCAAATGAAAGCTACTTCGATGGTGAATCAACCATATAAGATATGGTTCATGAGGATTAAGATTAATACTTCGAAAGCATAAATCAATTCGGATGAACACATCAAGAACACATCAAACTAGGTCTAAAACATGCTGTTACTATAACTAGAAATTCTCTACACATGCTTCATTAAACATAGGGCTTTCTACGTCAAATGAAAGCTAAGATCATGCTTATCATATCATATAAGTTAATTTAAGTTTGGTCTGTTACACCTACCTCAATCGGAGATTGAAAAACGTGCTAGATATGAAGAACGAACTAGAATACCCTTCAGAAAAGCCTCGACTGCTCTCTACACACCTGATAAAAATTGGGGCTTTCAGTCCCAATGGCTAGATCTCGTCGAGAGGATCAATTTCCTATACTCATGATCGAGTTTTGGTTAAGAATGCCTACCTTAATTGAAGAAACAAGGGAGGAAGATGGAAGTCGACGGCCTGCCGACACACCTACAAAGATCGCCGGAATTCTCCCCAGATCTGGATCCTCTACCGACACCACAGCAACCAAAAGAAAGAGGACTCGTAGAGCTTTCTATGTATAGCTCATAGGCCTTCTGGAGAGTTCTGTGCTGGGAGTATTCGGCCGTGGAAGAGACGTGTTAGAAACGGCGCCGTGATTGTTGACTTGAGCAAACTCGACCGGGAGCGCCGCCTACGGTTAGGGTTTCGCTAAATTTATTGGGGGCTTTTGATCCTCAGATCCTCACCGTTCATCTGGCTCTGGTTTGAGCTCATTTGGTCGAGTATCAAGCCCTAATTTCGTGTTTTAATCCAAGGTTAGGTTTGGGTCAAAAAGTGTGTAATTAAGGGCTTAATCTCTAAATAGATCCCACCACGGATTTATAATGACCCAAAGCCAGAAGATAAAATTGCAATCTACATCGACCTTAACCTGTTCACTATTTTTATGGATTTTTATAAGGTGGTCGAAAATATCACTATTCTATTTCTAAGGAATTAAATATTAATAAATCCGAAATTCAATTATTAAATCCATAAAAATGCAAATTCTTAATTAACAAGAGCTAAATAAATATATTAAATCTAATAAAATAATTCGGGGTCTTACACCAACATTCCTCCATCTTATGGCCAGGACGATGACAAAACTTGCAGATGCCCTTGAATGGTACCATAGTGTCAGGTTTCTTGTCTTCTTGTCTCGGCATCTTGCCTTTCCACGAACCAGAACCAGAGCTAGAACCAGTTCCAGAACCAATAAAAGGTCTCTTCTTGCCAGTGCTAGTGCCAAATCCAGTTTTGGCATTCTTGAATGGCTTTGGTTGTTCTTGCTTGTTACCTTGACCACGAATACGCTCCGTCATCTCAAGAGTATCCTCCAATACTTGTGCCTTTCTCACCATCTCAGGATAGGTAGAAATTTCCAATGGTGCCAGTTGATTAATATAATGGAGCTTCAACCTGTTGAGAAATCGTCTCGCCTTCATCTTCTCAGTAGAAATAAGATGCATTGCATAGCGAGAAAGTCGGGCGAACTGTGCCTCATACTCTGCCACTGACGAACCCCGCTGCTTCAAAGCTGCGAAATCCGCTGCCTTCTTTTCTTGGACACGGTCAGAGAAATACTTCCCATTGAAATACTCCTCGAATTCTTCCCACGATACTTGGTTATCACCGAGAGTTGCTTTGACGGACTCCCACCAAGTACGTGCATCTCGCTCCAGTTGGAACGTAGATAGAAGGACACACTCTTGGTCAGTGCATTGCATAATCTCAAATATTCTCCTCATATCATCGAGCCAATGCTCGGCCTCATCCGGGTCGGTAGAACCAGCAAATCTAGGCGGGTTCATTCCTTGAAAGTTCCGGTACAAGTCACCAGTGCCATGATGTGCTGCGGCTCCAGCTTGAGCCACTTGCTGCAACACCTGTGTCAGGCCTTGGACCGTACGCTGGAGGTTCCTCATCTCAGCGCGGTCAGCTGCCATTTCTAGTACCTTTATTTAAAATAGTCAAGAGATTATTTATGAGAGAAGAAGAATTTATTTATGAGAGAAGAACTTCTTATAAAAGAAGAGTATGATTTACGGCTAAAGACTTAACCCAATTTCTACCCAATCTCACCAGGTCGGGTTCTTAAACTTAAACATATAACCAATAACCTATAACCTTAAAGTAAAATACCTAGGACAATTTGACCTAAGCTCTGATATCAACTAAACTGTCACGCCCCGATGCGGAATCTCGGGACGTACAGTTAGGGGCACGCGAGCTAGAAAGAAATGGTATTATTTCCATACCATTTACACCAGAGTTGAAAAGAGACAATTAACCAAATAACCAAACTTCCTTTTATTGATAATAATAAAAGTTACAACTGAAGTAGAACAACTACAGCCAAATAACATGACTGAAACTAGTACAATTCTCTAAACTCAACTGACTCAATTAACTAACTATCACTCGGTGTCACTCCAGTCCATCCCCGATAGTAAGATCATCACCTGGAAAAAAGGGGGGGAAAACAAGTAGGGTATGAGCTAACGCGCTCAGTAGATAACCATGGCAAATATAAGTGATTAACAATTTATTACAGTTTATATGAAATGCAGTAAAACTAATGACAAGAGATAACGATACGATAAAGAAAGACAATAAACAATGTAGAGAGATATCTTGCAAGGTCAAGAAATAACTTTGTACACGAATTTACCACAAGTAATGAACAAGAGATAACAAGTAACAATAGTAAATTTGGCCAAGTAGTATAAATACGTATTCCAGCACGATCACACGATCAAGTAACGAGAGTTTGTCATAGATGTACACTGTATATTCCTGCACTCGGGTGCAATGCCACACCCTGTCATTAACATCCCATGGGCTCACTAACTTTCGGGCGCTCTCCCCAGAACCAGACCGGGCCCTTATGGTGCGTTAGCATTGATTTTATTGGATCAACGATCCACCGTCTAGACATAATCAAATTATGGCCAATTTAATCAGATGAATTTCTGTCAATGCTCAGATTAGAGGACCACACCTGTCCTCGGATTCGAGAATATAATCACGATAAAACCCAAAACTGAGGGTCGTCGTACAGCAAATACCGGGCCATACTTACACGAGTAACGAGTTACGGAATCAAGAAAGAACGGTCGACAGTAATTCGTTCGAGAGAAGGGAAGTAAGTTCCGAAGAACGATTATACGGACTGTACGAGGCCGTATTCAAGATATGCAGTTCTAGAGAATCCGTATTAAGTATAACGGTAACAATTTCCGGTCGTAGTCGGTACGACTAGAAGAGAAGTAAAATATGCCAAATGGCTTCCGGGTCGCCAATGACAAGTAAACCAATATGGTTACTGCCCAATGGTCGATTCCGGGCTCGAATATGACCGAAGATTTAACCAAGGGTAATCGGTCAATTAATCAAATTAAAATGATGTGTATCGGGCCATTTAATATACTCAAGTAAAACCAGTAATCATGTAATCCTGTTGCCAACTCGGGATTTACCACGGTAAAAATATCACACGGTAAAAAAATGGGGTAATTTACCGGATGGAGTGTCCGGTCTAACTGGCCAAGACTTGCCATAAGTCTGCCATTTAAATTTCTGTTCTACAGTAAAATTTACAGAATTTACCCAAGGTAAATTTTAACATGATTAACCAATTTACCAAGAATTTTACAAGTGAATAGTTTCACTTTAACCATGTTTTAGTAATTTTAACCAGAATTTTCCAAAAAGTAAATATTGCAACAGAAAGTAAATTTTTATCATTTACTCATCTATTTATTCTGTTGTTATATGGGTTGATAATCTTGTTGATTAACGTTGTTTTACCCTGATTAACACTGAGTATTTTTGGTCTCTAGACTGAGTATTTTGGTCTCTGGACAATTTAACGGTCTTAAATGGGCCGCTAAACCTACTGGACATACAGCGGTTCTAATTAGGCCGTTTTGACATATATACGGCGGTTTAATTTGGGCTGTTATACAACTGGGGTGTCAAAAGAGTTAAAAATAGGTACTAACCGTTAAAACGAACAGAAGTCCGATCAAACCAGGAACTCTTAAAACTGAGTTTAAGCATGATAACGATGGTGATAAGTTTAAGCATGATAACGATGGTGATAAAATCTGAATTAAATCATAACTGTAATGATAAATCATGATTTTGCTACTAAATGAAAGCTATCATGATTACTAACAATCCATATTTTCACTTTAATCATTTGGGCCTTGGTTACCTACCTTAATTGAAGGACAAAGAAGAATACGGAGGAAGAAGAAGATGAATAGTATCTTCCTGCGATCCCTTGCAGCAACAGAGCTTAACAGGGCTTTAGCAGAGAAGGGAAGAGGCTAAGCCTCCTTATTTATAGGGTTGCATACGCGTAGAAGACTCTCCCGCGCCAAAGGTTAGTCGGACACGGCGCCGCAAAGGGGATGGCCGGCGTTGACGACGCGGGCTGCCGGCTGAAACACGTTTCCACGTGTTTATTTGGGTAAGGATTTGGCTAATCCTCCTTAATCATGTGATTAAGTATTTCTAACTAAAACCACTAATTAACCTCACTAAATGATTTTTAATGAGTTTGACCCAGAAGACAAAATTGTTATACAACTTATGAGGAATCCATTTATTATTTTTGTGGATTTTTATCACAAGGTTAATTTCTAACCGATCCAATCTTAGGATTAAAATAATAGTTAATCAAATTCTAACGAATTCTAACGATTTAGTCGATAGATAGAGTTTCTGATATTTTACCGATTATACTCAAGAAGACAAAGTTGTTAATAAAAATATGCTCTATCAATTGTGATTTTTATAGATTTTTCTAAGGTAGTCGTATTTTACTATGAATAGTGTTTTTCGCGTTTTTAAGTCAGGCTTAAATCACCGATTAAGCCATGTAAATGATTTTATTAGGGTCAGGCACAGAAGACCAAAGTGTTTATCATCGTGTTTACTATTTAACTACCATTTTTCAGAATTTCTATATGATAGTCAAAAATTTCACTATTTACTATTTACAACATCACTATTCAAAATTTACTATTTACGAAATTTAATATTCTATACAGAAAATTGGGGTCTTACAGACATGATCAATATAGACGCGTCGCGCACCCGGGTATCTTCCGCGCTCGGGATGTGACATAGATCTACCATCAAACTTGTCCACCGGCCAGGTAAGAGGTGGGGAAGTGGGAGCTTCTCCTTGCTTTCACAAGGTCATAATTAAGTAACCGCTTTCCCGCTTATAGCATTTGCCGTTGACCTCTAACATTAGACACCAGTTTCAAAGAGGATACTGAGCCCAAGTTGTGCCCTATATATATATATATATATATATATATATATATATATTGTTGCAAGGGATGTTTTTTTATTTTTTTTAGTTAGTGAATTGAGCTAGTCCACCATAGTTTTTTCTCCTTTATTTTTTTTAAAATATTTCTAAGCATTAAAACTATTTACATAGCGAAAGTAAAAATAATGAAACTAAATCGATGGAAAGAGGGTAAGAGTACTAACCTTAATAGCATTTCCTCGTTCTTTATTTGGCAAATAAAAAACAACAAGTTTAGAAGATAAAGAAGACTTATCTCGAGGAGACACAACATTTGTTTTTGTATTTTTAAAATTTTCTATTTTGTGTGCTTTTGCTGATCCTTTTATTTTTTTGCAAAGATAAGAGTGAGTACTAATATATATATACAAAAGAAAATACAAAGCTATCAACTTCAAAAACAAAACCTCCTCGGCAACAACACCAAAATTGATAGTGGGAAAATGCATGTCGTTAATACGCCTGCTATCAAATTTAAATATTCGGCCCACAAATTAAATAGAATAGTTAAGTGATGAGACTAAGTCGAATCCACGGAGAAATTTAGATTTGAGAGTTGACGACCTTGAGTTTCTAAGTTTGAAAATCATGAGAGTGGAGTTGAAACTTTGATATTAAAATTGAGAAATTAAGATTCACTAAACAAAGTGAAGGAACGATGAAAATTCAAGGATAAAAATTAATGAGGCAAGTGAAGGAAAAATGACAGAATCAACACAATCACCAAACTTTAAACCATAAAAATAAACATAAACAGATGAACCAAAGAAATAAACAATAAGATCAATTCCACTCAATTTAAAGGACAAGATTAACACAAAAAGAAATATTGCGTTCATCAAATGAGAAATTTAAATGAACAATAAGAGTGAAAGAAATTATTGCATGAAGGGGGCCTCCTGCCCCTCTCTCCTTGCTTCTTCTCAAAAACACCAACAAAATAAAACTCTCACAAGAACTAACAACAACAAAAGAACTCAAATGCATTTCTAAAGCAACCCCTCTCCTTTTATAGGCCTTAAACTAACCCCTTTCCTTCATGTGAACATCTTCATTTTGTGTTGAATTCTATTTCTCTCTCTTCTTTCCTCTCTTTCTCTCTGCGCTCTGCTCTCTGTGTCGACCGCCTGTGTGAACCACTGGCTGCCAGCTGCGGGTGTGAAGTCGCGTGAAGACCGCCATCGCCCGTGCGCCAGCGTCGCCAGTCGCTTCACGTGAGCGTTGGCCAATGCGGCCAGCCACATTGCCCGCGTTGACCTCCTTTAGCCACCTCGTGCTGGCCACCTTCGCCAGCGTGAGGCACCTGCCATCGCGTGAAGCCGTGCGCCGCCCATTCGCCTTCATCCGCGTGGCCATTCGCCCGGGCCTTCAGCCACGTGGAGAAGGCTGCTGACCTGCCTCATTTATGCTTGAGCATTTACGCGTGAGCGCGATATATATATATATTAAAATCAAATTACATTTTATTTATTTTTCTTTTCTTTTATCAAGCCCATGGGCCTTTGGCGATGTAAATGGGCTTTGGCCCATTTATCTTTTTTTCTTTATTTTTTCTCTTTTCATCATTCTTGTTGAGTTCTTCTTTGTGCCTGCAAAATAGTATCAAAATTTAATTAAATCTAGCAATTACATATTTTGATACAAAATTAAGATTAAGTGTGATAAGTGCATATTTATTAATATTAAAGCTCTTAAAAAGTGTGTGGAACATAAATTAACATGTAAAAGTGCACACTCATCAACAAGCTGGCCGATAAATTCAAAATTGATTGGAGGACATCCACTCCGTACAACCCACAAGCAAATAGGCTGGCTGAAGCTTTCAACAAGACTCTCTGCACACTTCTTGCCAAGACAGTCAGCTCTAGCAAGAAAGATTAGGAGGATAGAATGTACGAGGCACTGTGGGCGTACCGCACTGTATACAAGAGCTTGATGGGTTACACACCGTTCTCGCTAGTGTATGGCTTTGAAGCAGTCGTCCCGATAGAGCTGGAGATACCCTCACTAAGGGTTTCCATCCAACATGAACTGGTGAAAGATGGCCAAGTAAATATAGAAAGAAGACTGGAGGAACTCTCTGATTTAGAAGGGCAACCGCTCAAAGTCCAGCAGAACATACAGGTCTACCAAGCCCGTATGGCACGCGCCTTTAACAAGTTTGTCAAAGAACGTGAATTCAAGAAAGGGGACCTTGTCATGGTCAAAAGAAAAGAAGTGATGGCAGCCAATCCAAAAGGCAAATTAAATGAAAACTGGACAGGGCCCTATGTGGTCCAGAAAGTCTACGAAGGCGGAGCTTACGTCCACGTCAACCACCGAGGGGAAGTCAAATTCCCACTGCTGAATGGTAAACACCTGAAGCTATACCATATGCCACTGCCCCAGTTCGGCGATCAACTGAAACCCACATTCCACAATGAACAAACCTCTACAAGACACTTGTAATAAGTTGCTACTTCACACCAACTTTCGGTCCCCACCGAAATAGGTGGTTCCTTGCTCGGCATTGTACCAATGTCGATGATGCCACTTAACTCGGTGCCCATGGCCTCCTGGTCTCAACCGAGGGACATGGCTTAGACCTTCAGTCTATGGCCAGATGAAACCTGAATCCTTGCTTCAGCATAAACCCGATGTTGACGATGTCATCATCTATCCCACCGTGATTTTCACTACGAGAATCAATACGGCTCAACGGCTTCGACCTTCCATCTAAGACCGGCTTAAAGCTATCCTTGCGTTGGCATATACCCAATGCCGACGATTTCATCTAGGTTGATGCTCGACTTTACGTCGGGGTCAGCCACTAAAATCCAACGGTCTAGACCTTACATCTGGGGCCAACTTAAACGATTTCCTTCCAACGTTGATGCTCGACTTCCCATCGAGATCAACAGCTAAAACCCAATAGCTAAGACCTTCCGTCTAAGACCGGCTTAAAGCTATCCTTGCGTTGGCATATACCCAATGCCGATGATTTCATCAAGGTTGAAGCTTGACTTTACGTCAGAGTCAGCCACTAAAATCTGACGGTCTAGACCTTACGTCTGGTGTTGGCTTAAACAATTTCCTTCCAAGGTTGATACTTGACTTTACGTCGGGGTCATCCACTAAAACCCAACGGTCTAGGCCTTACATCTGGGGCTGGCTTAAACAATTTCCTTCCAAGGGTGATGCTCGACTCCTCGTCAAGATCAGCCGCCAAAACCCAACGGCTTAGACCTTCCATCTAAGACTGGCTTAAAGCTATACTTGCGTTGGCATATACCCAATGCCGACGATTTCATCAAGGTTGATGCTTGACTTTACGTCGGGGCCAGCCACTAAAACAAAACGGGCTAGACCTTACGTATGGGGCCGGCTTAAACGATTTCCTTCCATGGTTGATGCTCGACTTCCCGTCGAGATCAGTCGCTAAAACCCAATGGCTTAGACCTTTCATCTAAGACCGGTTAAACGCTATCCTTGCGTTGGCATATACCCAATGCCGACAATTCCCATCAGGGTTGGTGCTTGACTTCTCGTCGGGGATAACCACTAAAACCCAACGGTCTAGACCTTACGTCTAGCACCGGATTAAACCATTTCCTTCCAAGGTTGGCGCTTGACTCCCCGTCAGGGCCAACTGCTAAAACCACTAAAACCCAATGGTCTAGACCATACGTCTAGCCCCGGCTTCAACGATTTCCTTCCAAGGTTGGTGCTTGACTTATCGTCAAGACCAACCGCTACAACCACTGAAATCCAACGGCTTAGGCCTTCTGTCTAAGATTGGCTTAAATGCTATCCTTGCACCGACATATACCCAATGCCGATGGTTTCATCAAGGTTGGTGGTCGACTCCCTATCGAGATCAGCCGCTAAAACTGCTAAAACCCAATGGTCTCGACCTTACGTCTAGCACCGGCTTAAAAATGTTCCTTCCAAGGTTGGTGCTCAACTCCCTATCGAGATCAGCCGCTAAAACTGCTAAAACCCAATGGTCTAGACCATACGTCTAGCACTGGATTAAACAATGTCCTTCCTTGGCTGGTGCTTGACTTCCCATCAGGGCCAATCGCTATAACCACTAAAACCTAACGGCTTAGATCTTACATCTAAGATCGACTTAAAAGCTATCCTTGCGTTGGCATATACCCAATGCCAATTATTTCCATCAGGATTTGTGCTTGACTTCTTGTTGGGGCTAACCACTAAAACACAACGGCTTAGACCTTACGTCTGGAGCCGGCTCAAGCAATTTCCTTTCAAGACTGGTGCTTGACTTCCTGTTAGGGCCAACTGCTAAAATCATTGAAACCCAACGGTTTAGACCTTCCGTCTAAGATCGGATTAAAAGATATCACCCTTGCTAAAATCCTCTGTCCCGCTGCGGCGCAAGCCCTTAGTCCCACCGGAGTCTACTTTAGTGGGGTAATGAAGAAGCATGCACCTGCGTGCCCGGCATGCTTGTCCCTCGCCTGTGACACCCACGAGTGGGGGGCATTTGTGGACGCTTAAAAGTTGGCACTTGGAGATCAAGCGAGGTCAACAGAGGAAAAGAAGACAGAAAAGTGCATGGACAACAGACAATGTTGACGTACAATGCGACTGCGTCAACATAGGCTTGAAAGGCTGTTACCTTGCACGCTGGATGAAAGACGGCGTTGACGCAGCTGAAAACAAAAGATGAACAAAAGCCCCTGGTTCATTGCCTACGTCGAAGCATTGAAGCTCTAACGTTGACACTACTGAAGACAGACGGAGAAAAGGCATTCCTGGCTCGTTAATTGCGTCGACACCCTAAAAATCTCACGTCGACGCAACTGAAGGTGGCAAGCAAGACAACAGCCTCTGGCAGCTGTCTACGCCGACGCAGCCTGCAACCTACGTCGACGCACCCTTAGACATCTAAGAAGCCCGTACGGGAGTGGGTCACACGCGTGGCTCGTGCTCCCTCTCAAAGGCCGATCGCAACATCTTCTATAGGGCCGTATGACCGTAGAAGACACGTGGGGCAGCGTTCTCCAATCATTGGAGAACATTCCTATGATCCCTTGCCTTGGAAAAGAAGAAAGGAGGCCTTTTCTGTGATAAAAGGGGACCAAACGCCTGGAAACCCCCCCCCTGGAGCTCGGTTCAAAGCTTCTTGGAGGTGCTACCCAGAGTTCCTCTACTGCTCCTGTGTGTGAAGAAAAGAGAGAGAGGAAGAGAAGAGAGAGAGGTGTGTTGCTTGGGGAGTGAGAGCAGTCAATGCTCCACCCTCCCCCATCTTTCTTGTTCTTCCCTTGCTATGTATTTTTTTATACATTGCTTACTTCCCAGATGTTATGATCTTGGGGTGCTGTGTATTTTTCGCTAAAAGGAATAAATGCAACGCTTCCTTTCTATGTTCAAGTATGCATGCGTCTCTCTTCATAGAGCTCATCTTGCTGCCATCCTACCAGCTTCTATTAAGATTTCGCTTTCCAAGTTTCCTTTATCGTATGGAGATCGGTGCAACTAGAGAGGGACCAAAGCCAGCCTATCCAGCTACAATGGACTGGGTTTGTGGTCATGTCCCCTTTGATCTGCTGTTCTTACGGTTGTTTTCAACGTGCCTCTCTGTCCCTGTGGCAGACCCACGCCCCTTGGGCAACAAAAAAATGGATAAGTTCCCCCCAACGTTGCTGGGTAGGTCCCTGGTTTCCCCTTTGTTTTCCCTACGCATGTGTTTACGTCCTGTTGTGTATGCCCGTCCGCTGTGCGATGCATAAGGCCCTTCAGGGAATGGCCACTCGCCTTCTCACCCACACATGGGTTGTTGAGGCTTGGGTCTAACCCCAAAGACTGTTGTAGCTTCTAGCTCTCCTGCTATTTACCATTTTCCTCATATATTAGCTCCTCAAGGAGCCGTTTCTTGCTACGTAGAAATCACCTTAGTTTTCCTGCCAATCACATACGAGCACACTGATGTTCACTTAAATGTCTGCCAGAGCTAGTTCCTTCAGGCTTTATGCTTTCATCCACCATTGAGCACCAACTGCTGTAGCCTTTAGTCTCTACTGCGGAGTGCATGCTTGCTAATTTTATGGCATGATCATGTACTCTCGTGCACATAGAGCAGCTAGGTGCTTCTTCTTCGGTTTGCCGCCGATTACAATCAAGGACCTGCCACGGAGGAGGGGCACATTACGGATTCACACCGATCAATGTTTCATGTAACCATCCTCGTATCCTCAGGGATCTGCTATTTCTATAGCATGTTCTCTGCAGGATATCTCATTGAGGGTTGGACATTAATGGCCTTATGGCAAGTTGAGACCCAAGGCACATTTTGATGCTGGAGATGTACTTAACCCTGGGTTAATGGAGCTCCTTGTAGGCCATCTCTCGGAGTGTTCCATTCCCAATTTGGGTTTTAAGGATGTTGTCACTTCTGTGCGCGTCCTCGGATGTTGCCGCTTCCGTGCGCATCCTTATATGTCGGGGTGGTCATCTCAAAATTTCGGGGGATGCACTCCTATTTTTCACCCCCAAAGCTCGCGTCTGGGGGAGGTGCTGCCCAATTTTTGTCAGAATTCTGGATGTAACAAAAATAAGACCGATGACAAAATTATGAACAGACTGAAGCATAATGTCTGCATGAACAATTCTCTGTTGAAGATATAGACAAATGAAGACTAATGCTTTACTGGAAGCAATAATGAAAAAGAACTAATAAAAAAAATGATGAAGCCAAAATGATTAAATGAATAAAAGAAAGAATGAAATAATGTTGATGGCAATCAAGAAATTAACAAAAATGAACATAACTACATAATCATGTAGCAATCTGAAATTTTCATGCATCTATAGCATTGCATAATCACGTAGCAACCTGCATTTTCATATTCATAGTCATGCATAATCATGCAGCAAATCTGCACTTTTTACATTTATAACATGACATAGTCATGCTGAAAATCTGTATTTCTGCACTCCTAATATTGCAAACGCATATAACCAATTTGCATCTTTGCATCCATGTCTGCATGTTTTCATAAGGCAAGGACCAGTTGAGATCTACCTTGGGAGGAGTCGACTCCCAGAGTCGACTCCTTTCTATCTAAGCTCTGTCTGCTTCTTCTCCCTTCACGCTCTTGGCTTCATCGCCCATTTTTCAACCTTGCAGGCGATTTGTCACCCTTACGGGTTCTTTTGTTACAGTTGCAGCCCATTTTTCACCCTTGTGATCCCTCAACCATCGCCCTCCGTCCGCTATTCACCCTTGCAGGTGCTTCCCCCGCTTAAATCCATTTATTAGTTTTATCACATGTGGCTTTAACCTCAGTCGTCACCGCTACACCTATTTGTCACCCCTGGGGTGCCATTTGTCACCGTTAAGCAGTATTTATCACCCTTAACCTCTATTTTTCACCGCTATCAGGAGCTGCCGCTCTGCCTTGTCGAGCAACCACTACGTCGACTCCAAAGGACCTTGGCGTCGACTCCATCCCCTTCGTTCTCCATAATGCCAGTGGCATCTTCCTTTCTCTTCTTTAAACCGTCGTTATTGATCTATTTTTCACCCTTAAGGTGCTATTTGTCGCAGTTATAAGTCATTTGTCACTGTTAAGCTACACTTTTCATCGCTATTAAAGCATGGGCATAACCTTCGCTGCGTTAACACATGAAGGAGGCTGCGTCAACGCAGCCTTCGGGTTCTCCGCTTTGCCGCCTATTTTCCACAGCTACAAAGCTATTTGCTGTCGCCATAAGCTATTTTTCACCACTACCAACCCATTTGTCACCACTAATAAGCTATTTGTAACAACTAAGGGGCTATTTGTCACTGCTAAAACCCACTTGTCACGCTGGTGCTAGCAGGCCCCCATGCGTTGACGTAGTGCATTCCTCCGTCGACGTAGTGGTCTCCTGTCCGTTCTACATTTCAGAAGAAGACTAGATCAAAGAATGGGGGCTGGGTCTTAATATCTTTGAGCATCTAGAATAAATCTATAACATGAACAAAAATAAACAAGCAAGCAAACAAATGAAAATGGACAAGGCTGGGCTGGGCGCTGACCACGGTCGCGTTAACGCAGCCCGGGAGCGGCGTCGATGCAGCCTTCGCTATCCTCTCCCCTTTTGCATCGACTTTGCCCTTCATGGCGTCGACGTGATAGCTACGCTAGCCCCTGCTTGGGCCGACGCAGCCTGCAAGCTGCGTCGACGCACGTACCCCTGGCCCTCATGAATTTAAGAAAAAAGAGAGAAAATACTAAAAGAAGGAGAGAAATGATAGATTATATATATATAAATAAATAAATAATAATAAACATGCATAAATAATAAACAATAATCAATAAAACCAACAACTTTGAATCTGATAAAAGAATTTATAGATGCATAAATAAATAACAAAAAAAAGAAGAAAAGGAGAAAATCGATAAACATAATAAAACAAAGGAATAAATAATCAAACTCCTACCTCTCTTGGACCCTATGCATGGGGATATCGACCAGGCCTTTGCGGGTCATGTTTGAACCTTGGGATTCCCCCCCATCATGGTCAAAGTTTGACCCCACTCTTGGCCAACAATCCGCTATGTTTTGACCGAATTTCCGTTGGGAGCTAATCTCGAACATCAAACTTGTCGTATTTCTGGCAGAGATGTGATTTATAATTTGGGACTTTTGTCCAGATACGAATCGGTCAACTAATGACTGGCTTTGTTCAACTGTCTACCCTTAATAGGGGTTGCGCTACTGAAGTTCAGAATTCTTATTCCTTTCTTTGATCAATATTGATTTAAGGCCTGAGGGCCCCTTCTCCTTGCGTTTAATCAAAGGTTTTTCCCTATCCGAGGGGATGTAATTAACACCATGACCTTTACAGCACGGTGGGTTCTTAGTCCTGACCCAATATCCACAATCGTCTGGTTGGTCAGATACAGCGCACCCGTGGCTTCAGACCCTCCCAGTCTTGAAGCGCAAATAATTGTCACTTCGGTGACTGGCACGCCCTCGCACTCAATAAAACGCTAAAAGATAAAACACTAATAAAAGAGAATAATAAATGAATTAAAAACATGAATATTTTTTCGAGTGCGTTGTTTCCAACACCAGACTAGTATCTCGATCTTCTCCTCTCGCTCTATCTTCTCTCTTCTAGGCCTATTAGCCTCGACAGGTCCTGGTTGAGTCGGTGCTGGGGCCCGAATCTGCTTGGGCACCCAGACTTGTTTGAACTTGGTTGGCTTCAGGGCCAACCCACCCTTTGTCTTGGATACAACATGGTCTGTTCTGTTCAAGGCCAGTACCTGGAAAGAGTTACAGACTAGCACAGTCGGTATTACCTTGTCAGGTATCACTATGGCATGTCAGTCATTCAAGTAAACTCAGACTCCTCTGATCAGCACAGACATGTCCGAGATTGACATTCGGCCTTGTAGCATACCAACATTCCTTCTGGCAAATATTCTTGCAGCCATCGTGCACCCTTTATTGGTTGAGGCGTGAGAGTCAACATGGTGGATGTGGCAGCCCACCAGCTCGATCTTCTTTGATGTGGCCCCCTCGATGTCGGAGGTCACAGGCTTCATCTCCTGGGCATCGAGGAACTCCACGAACGCTACCCCCAAGAAGTGGGGGAAGCCAACGAAGGGCGGGATGCTACTGAACTTTGTTGGCACCGCCAAGTAGCCGTACCGAGCATGATCACGAACGACGAGTGGTTCGAATGTAACAGCAGCCATTGAAATTGCTATAATATCACCTGCAATTCAAACTGTCAGTTAAAATCTTAGAAGGCGGCCATGGGGCCCTTGGTCCTGGCAAGGAGATGAAGGAAGGTCTCAGTCCCACACAGGTGTGCCAATCACAACGTGACAGTGTCACGCACTGAGACAACTGTACAGCATAAGCAATTCGGGGACGTGAGTAGTCAGCAATACGTCTCAAGCTACCAATATAATAAGAGCGCAATAAACATCCACATAAAGAGGAATGCACAAGAATATGGACTCAAAAATCCAACTTTATTGAATAATAATCGAAGTTTACATGACCACATGACTTTGACTCTTTAATTCTAGACACAATAAAAAGAAAATTACATAGTTGACTCATGACTCTTGAACTATCTAGGGCTTTCTCTCGATCTTCATTCGCTCTCGCCCTCAGACCCGTCATCGGAGAAATCCGAATCCATACCGCTAAAGTTTCCTGAAAAGATTGAAAAAAGGTAATGAGCACACTTACCTAGTGGGTATCTTCGTATCAACATGAAGGTAATATTTAAGTAATTAACATTTTAGCTCTCGAATGTAAGGTAAAAGAAAAAGGTGATAAATCACGCATATAAAACCAAAGTAACACAAATAACATAATGTGATCAAGATAAGTGATTTGAGATGATATAAGAGCATGATCAAGCAAGAATGTAATGTGGCCTTTCACGAACGAGAATGCACTTGCATGTAACGAGAACATACTTTTCACTTTTCATAACAATAAAGGCTATGGACACAATCAGTGTCCGATCTGCATCTTCACGTTATAAATCAAGCTACTTCCATGAGATATAACAATAAAGTATGACCAGTAATGTAACAATTCAAACAATAAGATCATGATAACAAGATCAAGGTAAGAACATACCAAATATGATCATGAGAGTTCAAAGATCGAATTAAGGACAAGGTCATGCCACGGGGGGATCCGGTAGCATAACAGTACATTCAACAGTTTCCATAATCTATTAATAATTTACTGAGCAAGGTGTTAGGTTCTAGATAATCAATAGACCATCTAGGAACATAAGAAAATCAACCCGTGGGTCAAACCTTGGGTTAAGAACACTTGAGACATAAAACGGTCATGCCTGGGCCATTTCTTTTAGTAACGGTCATAGCCTGGCCGCAACCGGAAGGTGACAGTCCTGGGCTGGCCACAATCATGATGGAGTCGATGCCAGAAAAGAATAGAGTCGACGCAATGATCAATCCTGGTAGAAGATGGTCACGGGAGGGCCGCTGCTTGACAGTGGCGATCTCCTGATGGCCGTAACTTTGCTAGGGTTCAGAAAAATGTCGGTATGATATGTGCTTTCTAATCCATTAGGCTTTTTGGGTACAACCAGCTCGGCATGCTAGTGGGAATCCCAAGCTCGCGGAGACTTACGGAGGCCTTGAAACATGATCCCCTAATCCGACAGAAGGAATATCCGGCGGAGAGGTTCACAAGTCCAAGAAAGTGTGCCTATAAGTGCAAAGTGTAACTAATGATATCGTACCGGAATACGTGCCATGTACTTAAGAAAGACTCAAGATGAGAGTGAAACGTATAAAAACAACGATTAAATCACCCATGAAACAAGTCCCTAAAGCATATGAAATATTACTTTAATACAAGAGTATATGGTTTTGGGCATGAAATTAACATAAGTTTAAAATAGGTTTCTAAAACATGTAAGCTAGGAAATCTATCATGATGGATGCACAATATAACCAACAACATGAATATAATGTCATAATCAGGAATAAGGCCTAATTACCTAGGCTTAATATATACTTAAAAAGGTCGATCTGTGTTCTGTTTAGAGTTTACAAGAAGCAGAGAACAGAAAGAAAATAGTGGTCAGATGCGAACCGCATACTGGTGGTAGCGGTCAGTCGCAGGGCCGCCATCTAACTATAGCGGTCTCGGGAAGACCGTTTTCTATCTGCTATAGACAGAAACTTAAAACGGGTTACATGGCCTAATCTATGATAATCAATGCATGAAGACTATGAAGAATAACTTGGTAAGACATGCTAACGTATTTGGAATGTAGAAAATGCATGAATAGGCATGATTTAGGTTACAATTATCACATTTTGATTAAGGGGTATAGGGATAACATGTTGTAATGATCATGCATGTACAGTCATAAAAAATCATGAAATACTCCATGTATAAAGCATGAAATCACATGAAATAAGTGGGCTTTTACTCCTTTCTTTATATTTGTGCCAATCATGAGATAACCTTGTTAGGGTGCTATGCACGGATTCAGAGGGGGGGGGGTGAATGAATCCCCGTTCAAAAATTTGCTTCGATTCAGAACTATTATAGCGGAATAAAACTATTGCAGAGTTAGAACTCTCAAATGGATTAATCAAGTTAAAAACTCTCCAAAATCCAATTAGAAGCCCAAGCAGGATGACTGACTCACACAAGATTACAGTTCGGTCAGATTCAACTCACAAGATTGCTCAATGAACTCTTGCCACGAAGCACACTAAGTAAGATCTTCTACTAACACATTCAGTCAAACACTTAACACCAATAGCAAACTCAAATAGAAATCACACAGGAAGGCTTTAGATATAGAACACTTAAACAACCTGTGAAGGGGGCAAAAGATAAGGAAATGTACGCAAATCAAACCAGGATGGACAGAATATTTTTAGGTGGTTCGGCCAGACCCACAGTCTGCCTACGTCCACCCCTCACCCCAAATCGGAGTGAGGCTTCCCTTGCAAAAGCAAGAATCGCAGACTCAGTCTGCAACATACGCTGCCTAACAGCTTGACCCAGAGGAACACACTTCTCTCTTCCTCCAACCCGGAGGGGAACCACCAGTGACTCCCAGTCACTAGCAGCCAGAGACCCAAGTCTCTCTTCCTCCAAACCGGAGGGAAACCACAAGTGACACCCGGTCACTTGCAAATCGGAGGACCAATCCTCCCTTCCTCCAAACCGTAGGGAAACCCACAAGTAGCACACCACTACTTGCAACCGGAGAACAAGTCTCCCTTCTCCTGAGACCACAGGAGGAACCCCGACCTCAAACCAGAGGATCGGAATAACACTAATGGAAATGCAAAGGGGCAACCGAAAAATCAAAAGGAAAAGCAAAAATAGTAAGCTCTAAAGAGCATAGTCGTTCTGGATTTGATCCACAAACAGACTAAACAGATCTTCAGGGAAAGCTCTCTCCTCTCCTCTTCTTATCTTAGTCTCTGGCTCTCTCTTAACTTCTCAGCTCTTTCGCTCTCTCTTCTTTCTTCTCTTCTTTTCTCTGGCGGCACACCTTTCTTCGCTTGGGTTGTTGTCTTTTGATCATAGAGGATGTCTTCTTATAGGGCTTCAGACCTGGACTCCCACGAGCTCACGCCTTTGGCGTGTGTAGGGCTCGTTCCCCCTTTTCCAAGGAATCCACGTGTCAGAATATCAATCTTTTGGGATCACGTGCACTGGCCTTAGTTCAATCTCACATGCTCGCCTGAGACTTAATGAATTCTGCCCTTTGTATATATGATGAAGTTCCTGCCAATAGGAAATTAAAGCAATTAGACAAACACTTTGTAGTCAGCCATATTTCAAATGTGCACAGACCTTAATCTAACAACAAGTGTCGACACATTAGTATGCATAGACTTAATGAAATATGCACCGACCTTTATATATATATATCAAGCAGATATGCACTGACTTGAGTGTGGTGAAGCAAAGATATGCACAGACTTTACTATGGAGACGGGGTGACTAGCACTGACCTTAGTATGCCTAAGACAAAACTAGCACCGACCGTGTGTAGGCCATAGCCAAAAACATGCACCGACTTGCACCGTCTTCAACAACAATAGACAATGCATGTGCTTAGGCTAGAAAGTGTGCACTGACTTGCTACAGTGTGTGCACTGACTTCAGTGTGTAAAATGCCATATGTGCATCAACTGCTACAGTGTATGCAACGACTTGAGTATGCTAGCAGCAAACCTACACTGACCCTGTATGCGTGCATGTAAAGCATGCACCGACTATGTTTATGCCTTAGACGTAGGCATGCACCGATCGTGTGTCTGCTTTAGACACAACCTGCACCGACCTTAATATATGCCTTAGACGAATCATGAGACGCATGCATGCATTGAGACACAGAATGAGATACAGTTCATACACTGAGACACATATGCACATGATATGCAATATGAGACGCAAATATGAAACACAAATGTGCACTGACCCTTGGTGTGCATGCGACGCAACATGAGATACACAAGTGCATGAGATGCAAATGTAGACGCACTGACTTTAAACAGTCACAACACTGAGACGCAAACATGCACCGTCCTTGTGCAATCTCAACATGACTTGCACCGACCCTATATGCTTGACTCTATTGAATGAACAGGGTTGTGCACCGACCCTATAAACATGCAGGCAAGGTATGCACAAACTTGGTGCGAACGAAACATAACCTGCACCGACCGTGTGTGCTGTTAACACTAACCTTAGCATGAATGAGTAAGGTATGAACCGACTTCAGATGTGCAAGCTACAGTGATGTGCATCGACATTGCTTAGTGGGAACATGCATCGACCCAAGCTATGCAAAAACTAAAACATGAAGTGCACCGACCTTAACAATGAAGTGCACCGAGGTAAATAATGAATGCCCTGACCTTGAAATGCATAGTGCAATGACTGAAAATATCATTCAATCTATAAATCTTCATAAAAACACATGATGACTTATAGTGTTTGCTATCATCAAAATCACAGGGACACAACAATCTCTCCCTTTTTGATGATGGCAACACTATGAGTCATGAAGATAAAGCAAGATGCTGACAGACAAACTATTCTCCCCCTTTGACTTCATCAAAAAGAAAATAGTTTGATAAGCTATGCTCCCCTATACCAAAAGAGCCTAAACATCCAGATAAGATCATGCACAACATGTGACCCTACTCCCCCTGAAAATGTGAGGTGAAAAGAAGTAAGAATAGGGTATGATGGAGGACAGCCAAGAAGGAGGGTCAAGAGATTAATCTCCCCCTTAATGCAAGAAACATGCTGATGTGATAATTTCCCTTTCTGACAAAGAAGAGGTATTAGAGTGGAAGAAGTGATAAGCATCAATCAGCAAAAAATACAGGGACAATCAATGATAAGTTCTGTTCAGAATGAATGTTATCAATGATTAAATGGCAGTTAGCAGAAAAATACCAAATGAGCTTCAAACACATGAGTAATTCAATAAGATTTTCAAACAGATACCAAATTCACAAATCAAATAGTAAGAGTATTTCAGAGTCTTCCATGATAAGGGCTTATGAATGAATGTTATCGAACTATATGGTTGTGGACGCACTTTTCGACACGCTCATTTGTTTGTTCTTTAAGTCGGTTTATTCGGTAGGTTTATTCGTTTATTAAGTGCGTGGGCGTGCCAGTCACAAAGTGACGATTTATTGTGCGCTCGATCTGACTAATTAGATGATTGTGTGGTTCGTGTCGGGACCAAAACCCACCGCGCCATAAAGGTCACGACGTCATTTACATCCCCTCGGAGACGGGAACACCCTTGATTAATCGCTAGGAAAAGGGGCCTCATGGCCAGAAAATTAATTGCATAAAAACCTAGTAAGAAATGCTAAAGTCCTCGTACGAGGGTGTGAAGAAAGTATCTGAGCTCATGTCGGTCATGTATTGATCATTTAATGTTCGGACGAATGTCCGGCTTGAGAATAGCATAATCGTCGCGGGAAGATCGAAACATGTGTACGTCGGGATACGATAAGTTTATTGTTCAAAGGAATAGGAAACGTTCAATTAAATCCCGATTAGAGCGGTTGGAAACTGATAAGTTTGTCAGCCCGGTACAAGATCAAACTACGACCATACTGCGGTGGGCCCCCCGCGGTCAAAGTCAGGCTCGCGTGGGCATCGTCAATATTCCCGGTGCCAAGGGGGCAACGGGAGGATGTCCCGGGACCAGATCTGAGAACCAATATGCGTTTAAAGGGATCGGGCTATAGGCCGAGGATATGGGTCAGGCAATGACCATGATCGCGGCGGACCGGAGGTCTAGGCATGGCCCACGGAGGCCTTATTGCTATTCCCATGCAACGGGTCCGGGGATGACGAGAGCCTTCTCGTTCCATTCGGATTTTGTCGGTCACTCATGGACCACTTTATGTCCAGAAAAAGGTCCTTGTTTGTAGCGTAAGAGACTGTGACAAACCATACAAATACCTGCCGTGAGTACGGCAAGTTTAATGCAAGTGCGGGATCAGATCTCGGTATATATGTCGGTCATTAATGGACCATTCACTGTTCGGACGAGAGTCCGCATTTGAAGCATCGAAGATAATGACAAAGCCGTACGGATGTCTGCCACAGATACGACAAGTTTAATGTGGATGCGGGATTGGATCCCGGTAGAAGCGGGTCAGGCGAATGAGCTATTGGCCAGAGAGGTGTTCGGATCATGACCATATCGGGGATTCCGAGGTCCACGTCCGATGCCATGGGGCATCATTGATTTTCTCTTCACACGCAGTCCGGAGGAGCGAGTTGTTAGGTGTGGAGCCCGAGCTCGGTGTCGTGCGGCCTCGCACGCGGATCGACCTGCACGGTCAGGTTGCGGGGGTCAAGGGGGCAGTGCCCCTTACGGGGGTCTCCAAGGGCGGAGCCCCCGGAACAAAATTTTGATTATGACAGAGGTAGCTTATATTCTTTCATTTCTTTTTATTGATTTAGGTCTCTTCATTTGTTTTATTTAATAGTTTCAGGCCTTTTCTTTTATTTAGCTAATTATGTTGCCCTTTTTTTTAGGCGCGTCAGTTTAAGGAAGCAAAAGGGGGGCGCGCCGGTTTAATGGGTGACATGGGGCACGCCGGATTAGGGATGAAGCCAAGGGGGGCGCGCCGGTTTAATGGGTGACATGGGGCACGCCGGATTAGGGATGAAGCCAAGGGGGGCGCGCCGGAATAGGAGGTGCAAGGGGTGCGCCGGTTTAATGGGTCTTCATGGGGGGCGCGTCGGATTAGGTGGATGCACAGGGGGCGCGCCGGATTAGGTTCAAGAAGAATGGCGCGTTGGATTAACAAGGTGAATAGTAAGGGAGGTCGCACTATTCATTCCAAGGATTTGAAAGTTGTTTTGAGTGTAATGCTATTCCGGCGCGGGGGGGGGGGGGGGTAGTGCGCCAGATTAGCCCACGCCGGATTAAGGAGTGCGCCGAGATAGCTTCCGTGAGGGTTTTCTTTCATTCTTTTATGCTCTATTTCTTCTTTTTGCTTTTGTTCTTGTTCCTTCAACCTGCAAATTGACTTTTTCATTGGTTTATTCCCTTAATTGATGATAGATAGGAAGGTTAAAGCGTTTTAATCGTTTATTCAGGTGAACGAGCATGAAGATTGAATGTTTTATTAGGAAGGTTTATGCAGGAACTCAGAGATTCAGTTGTGATCAGGGGCTTCAAGCATATGTAGCTCTGGCCCTTGGGGAGTTTAGTTTATTTGCTTGTTCTTGTTGTTCTGCTCTTGATTCTGGTAAAAATCGGGCAGCATCTCCCCCAGACTGAGGCTTGCCAGAGAAAATAGAAGAACACCAAACGGATTGCCCCGGGGTGGACCTCAAAATGAAGACCTCACGGCGGTCCGATAACCCAGATGTGAGTGTAGAAGAGCTCGAGGACTAGCCTTCAAGAGCTCTCACAGCTCACGGGTGATGATTTCATTAACGTTCAAGCGGGGAAAATGTGTGCCACAAGAGGCTTTAGATGTTCATCCCTTTGATGGGTTCCTCTGAAGGCCGTGCCACAAAAAGACAGGTCTCCAAGGTCCCTGGATGATAAGAAAACCAAGAGAAGGGGGAGGAGGTCAAAGCAGAACACCATATATTGCAAAAGGGCTTTTTTTTATTCATCTGCAAGGGTAAAGACAACGGGGAATCTACCCCAAAGCAAAAAAGGGGGAAATGCATCAAAGAGAAGGGAAGAAATACATCGACGGGGGAGGGGGAACGGAGCACAAGCTCCTCCCCCTCCGAGCTCACCTCTCTTCTCTCACGCTCAATCTCTCTCTATTTTTTTTACCTGGCAGGCGCAGGGACGAGGCTTCTTCTCTTCGGGTGGCCTTTTCTTCTCACTGAGTTTCTTCTTCTCTTCGGGTGCCGGATTCCTTTCCTAATGGCCAGCCAGCCCGTTTCTTTGTGGAATAGGCAGAGTATATAGAGAACAGGTTGCCCTTTCTTTGCTCGAACAGAAGAAACTCCCGCCACTTGCTTTTGTTTGCCGGACGAACGGGATTGACATGCCGCGGTGTCGTCCGTTGATTTGCGCAGTACGCTGGCATTCGTCCAATGACGGGACGTTCGCGGGTTTGCTAGGAGATCTTCTGCTGCTTCCACCGTGGATGCATACCTTCGCCGCTGCGCTGTCGAACGAATGTGGAGACAGAGCTTAGAGCATTGAATGCCCGTGGAGGCAGGGCTTCAGAGCATTGAATGCCCTCTCGGCACCAGACTGATGCGAAAATAGGGTATCGGCTGGCAGATGGGATGGCCATTCGGTTAAAACGGTGCGAAGTTGTGCGTGCCGGACTAGCAGCACACAAGGGGCGTGCCGGTTTGGAATGAGAAGGGGGGCGCGCCGGTTTAAGGCTGTTGGAAGGAGCGCGTCGGTTTAAGGCCTAAGCAAGGGCGCGCTGGTTTAAGTGCAGGCCGCGCCGGTTTAGACATCGTCTCCACTTCGCGGCCATTCAGGCGATCAGTTGTGCTCCTGAAGAACTTCAACTGTAATGCTCCTACTCCGAGGTGTTTATCTCAGAGCTTTTGAATCCCGATTCGGGACTTTGAGTGATTTTCGGCACAAGCCAAACCCGCGTCTGAGTTTTTGAGCTTCTTCTGATTCGGCCTTCAGCCATGCCGACTGGAGAGCCGGGGCTGTCTCTTCTGCCCGAGGGGCTTCTTTGTTGGGTGGCGGAGCACCGAGTATATATTCATCTTGCCTGGGGGAGGTACAGAGTTTATTCGGCCTTCCCATCTTCAACTTGCTCTTGAGATGTCGAGACGTCTGTGCCACAGGAACATTCTTCTTCTTCTCTTCCTTTTTTATGACGTCTATAATGGTTTAAACATGATGTATACACGGTTTGCCTATAAAGTTAAGTACTCATATCTAAAATCAATTTTAATAAGAGTGAACCAAGCCCTCATATTTACATCTTGATTAACCTCTCTACATCTTACACAATCTATTTCAATGACTTCTTTAGGAAAAAACGATCATGAGTATTGAGGTTAAACAATTTGACATTTCTGAATTTTCACCTTTTAGGTTCAGTAGAATTTTCATTTCTTTTTAATTTTTAGAACAGTCAAGAATAATTCATGCCTTTCGTCGTAAAGGTAGACACTGATTAGACGCCAGTACCCCTAGCTTACTCAACAGAATGTACCATTCTGTTTCAGGTATAGATGTCACCTTTTGCGTAAGGGTACACGTTTACCAGACGTAGGTACCCCTAGTTACTCAGTGAAACTAACCTTTGTTAATTTTCTGAACAGAGTTAGCCAAGAAGCATCATGACATTGGGTCCATTGTTTTGACAAGGATCCTAGTTTCTCAGCGCATTTGGCCATTGCTCTGCCATTGCATAACTGAATTAACATTTAGACACAGCTACCCATAAGGTTTTGAAGAAAGACTTGTTTAAAAAAATACAAATTTCATGCATTTCAACCAAATATGTCATGATTTCAAAAATGCAGATTACAGAAGATTTTTCAAAATGTAACATGAAACGGTTCGTTAAAGTTTATTAAAACATGATTCAGATATTTTTCAAGACATTCAAAAATAAACTCAATGAATACATTAAACTTAAACCAACAAGATCTTTTAGACATTCATAATTCTTTATAATAGAAGATTCCTTATTGACAAGATTTCCAGATTTATGAATGAGGTACGCAAATTGAAATCTTCTTGAAATTCAGAAGGATCAAGAAAGGATTTAGAAGCAGCCAGATTATCAATGGAAACCTGCACAAGAACAATTACCATGAGAGAAATTTTTTTTCAAATAAGTGGATTTCGACCAGATAGAAAGAAGTGATACCAACTATTGAAGTGATACCAATTGTTGGTATATGGTGCAGGAAGAGCAGAGACTGCAGAAAGAGTAAAAATGTGGCTAGACAAAGAGGATATTGGTTGACTGAATGAGCAATTCAGGTCTACCGAATTAGATAGTAAGGAAACAGATGAATAACCATACAATTCAAAAGTTGATTTATATGCTCCCCCTGACAAGATGCACTCAATATTTTGGAATTTTCAATGTGAATGATATGCAATTAACTCGTGTATGCATATGCATTGACTCTTTTTCATAGAATGCATTGACCCATCATATATAACATGAAAACCATGCAGAGAGTTAAACTAACCAAATATGCATGAAGCACAAGAATTAACTTGACAGGCTCCCCCTATCTAGATGCCATGATTGACAACCCTGAATGCAGCATATGCATGCACCAAATGCAGTCAAGCCTTTAATCTCATATATGCACAGATCACCCATCAAGTGCATGAACTGAAAAGAATGCAAATGGCAGATGCAATTGTGGACATGTATGCAAGAGATCTCAATTAACATATTAAGCATGATGTTTAGCTAAAAGAAAATTCAGGTGAACAAGCATGTTGTTGGCACTCGAAATATCACTCACGGCGATCAAGCCTCGAAGATGAATGACACGACCTACTGAAGCACAGAAGCTGTTAGACATCAACATATTGAAGCCCTCTCGAGCTGCCAGAGCTTCAGGTCACCCTGTATGAACACTAGGGGACTTCAACTCAGGAGAGTCGAGATGAATTCACAACCAACCAGTAGTGCGACCAAGCCTGCCCAATGAACCGGCATCGACTTCGTCGTGCCGCATACACTACATACGTTGTCCGACCAAGGACGATGGTCTACCTGGTGGCCCACCACCTCATGAAAGACTCTCCTGAGATTGAAAGACTCCCTTGGCTCTTCAGAACAGAGGATCGAGGGCTCTATCGGCGGAAGATCCAGGCTACTTGGCACGGGTACGGCTTCTCGCCATGTTGGGCCCAGTAGCGGCCGAATGATCGCTCGACCTGGGCGGAACTATCCCAGTTGTCACCCCACCCTTCAAGAAGCTTTGAGCACAAGATAGACCGATCCAGCAGCACATATCATAGTGCCGAGAGCCATGTCAGCAGAAAACCCGCGTGTTCAAACCAAAGACATTTGAAGTTCTGAGAATGGCCATACGTCATCCTGAGAGCTTTGACAAGGCGTCCCGTCGAGGTTTCGAAGAACGGTGACAAGATGAATGTTCACGGCGAACCCCGGAACCATCCCCGGACTCATCGGCTAAACCGCGACGTGCGGGAGACGCTAATACGGCGCGCCCTCTTATCCGGCGCCCCTCTATTCTGGCGCACAAAAAGCTGCAGAAGCCCCTCTTATCTGGCGCACCATTCCCACGCCGGATTAAGCCCCGAACGGTTCCTGTATAAGAGGCCATTCGAAGCGAAGAAAAAAAAAGAGGAGGAAGGGGGGTTTTCAAAAGAAGAAGAGAATTGGAAGAAAAGGAGAGAGGGTCTGAGAGCCAATCGCCTGCGAGGGAGAGAGGGTTTCTTGCGAGTGAAGTAGGGTCTCTCTGAGCGCCCTTTGCTGCCATCTTCCCTCCTCTGCCTGAAGCCCTCCGGAGCCGGAGAGGAAGGACGTGTCTCGATACTCTGTTCTTGGAATAGGTGGGTCGTCTGCGTTTTCTCGCCTCTCCTCCGCCTTGCTTTCTCTCAATCAAATGTAAGCGAGAGGGGTAGGGGATGACGATGATATGAGCCAACCCCTCCCCCCTTCTTCGCCATCCTTCTTTCTTTTTCTGTTGCTCTTCTGTGAGCTCCCCTGTAAGTAAAACGGTGGCCGTGCCGCGATGCGGGCACCGAACTTGTAACATATGTGTAGCCTCCTTCGCCGATGGGATGATGGCATGCGTATATGAATGTATCGGTGGATTGAATGCTCAACGCCTCATTTTCTCCTCCCACTGCAATTTCATTCGATAGATATATATCAGTGTCCTCCCGTGTATAGATTTTCGATTCCGATTTCCCCCCGATTCCGAATACGCCCTGGGATGCCATGGGCTACAGAAATAACCCCTCCCCGGTTCCTTCGCGTCCGTGCCTGTGCATACGTTTCTCCCCGTTTTAATATGAGATCTGACCCCGACCTTCATCCCTCTTTGCATTTCTCCGTTGCTCAGAGGAGGTAGGGGTTGCTTCTGGAATAGTGGAATCCGCCTTGTGATTACTGCCTTCCAGCCATTCGAGTATATGCGCATGTAGATAAATCGTCCCAGCTGCATATCAACTGCCTCTCTCTCCGTGACTGCTTTTTGCATTCTCTTCTACAGATGGTGACCCAGTCTCGCGAGCTTTAACATCTCAACCCCGTGGCGGGTAAGCTATCAATGCCGAGAAGCCTCACTCCCCTCATTTGTGGTTTACAGCCACTAAACCATTCGAGTCTCGTTGGTTTCATCTTAATCACCCGGGGAGGGGGATATTCCCCACTGCTTCACAGAGTTGCCAATCGGTCAAGGGAGCTCCACTTCTGAATGATGGAAGCTTCCCATAGGCTGTAGGGCAAATAACAACAGAGGATTCAGCCCGACAACATCAAACCCACAGTCTCTCGGGGTTCTGTGGTGGCTAAGGGATGAGTGCTCCTAGTAGGCTTGTCCTCGGGGCTTCTCTCCCTAATGCCCTCTCGCTAGCAGGTGCAGTGCACGCTGTAGGTTGCCCACCCCTCGTAGGCCAGTCCTCGGGATGTTACTTCCGTCAATAGTCCCTCTGTTTCCACCCACGAAACTATGGTGCCCCTCGCAGGCTAGTCCTCAGGGTATCCTGTCCGATTGGGGTTTTGCTGACTGCCACCATGCAGATCGGCTGTTTAGGGGCTTACTCCACAAGTGAGTATGACCCTGTTTCTCCCCTGCAGTCCTTCAGAGACGGGGGAGATGCTGCCCAATTTTTGACAGAATCTTTTTAACTTATAAGATCACCAACATGAAATGGCTTCAATAAACCATTTGTTCTAAAGGCTAAGGACCCTAGTGCTTGAGTATAAACCTCGCACTAGCTTATAATTTCACTTCTGGAGGGCACTGGGCTCCAGTTAAACAAACAATCACCTCAATTAACTTCAAAACCCTCAATAGAACCCTAATAAACTTAAATCGTGTCAAAATTCATCAAAAATTAGCTAAAATGGTGCGGTCCTAATCCGGCGCACCTTAATACGGTGCTCCCCCCACCGCCGGAATAGCCTTACACTCTTAAAAACTTGTTTTCAAATGGCATGTTCCCGGCGCGACCTAAACCGACGTGCCCCAAGCATACCGTGCCGTATTAACCGTGGTTATGGCCACACCATATTAAGATCATTTACCTACGTTTGGCCGCGCTGGGGAAAGCTATCCCTACGCACAGCCACGCCGGTTTGAAGCATTGAAATGTCCTAATCAATCACTCACCCTCGGAGCGATCGTCGTCTCCCGCAGTCGAGATTAATGACCCTAACCAATAATAAATTGAATAAGAAAGGGGCTATTCAGGCCCAAGCTGTCTTGTTACCACGCTTTTACTACCGTGTCCATTATCGCTTCGCTTTCATTATCATGCTTATGTTATCACTTTCGTCCCCCTTGGGGGGAGGCTAATAATTTGATTGATCACTGATCATCATTACAACTCTACTACCAAGCTTAGCATAATCACGAGCATCATGTGTGCATGTCTGCCTGGACCCTCGGGTATATTAAATGGCATTGGCGGAAGCCCGGGTTACGCCCGATCGGAAGTCTCTACTATGCGCGATGGTGATCTTCGGACCTACGTCCCCCGCCACATACCAAGGGTCTCTAATTTAATGAACCATGCCTCTCTTGCATGATAGATAGAAACATCTCATGTGACATCGTCACATTTATACCTTCGCATCTTTATTCCGGCCTCGGCAGCCCACTATCTCGGTAATTAATCAAAGGTTTTCCCTCCTCGTGGGGGATGTAATTAACCCTACAACCTTTATGGTGTGGCGGACTACTGGTCCCGACCGAATCTCACCCTCGCCCGTGTACGGGTCAGAATGAGCGCATAATAAACTCATCACTTATGTGGCTGGCACGCTTGTGCAGTCAATCAGTCAGTTAATTGCCGGCTAATTAATTGGTTGATCGACACGTAAATAAACCAAATAAACCCACCAATAAAACAAAAAAATAATAATCTTCAACAAAGTACGAGGAAGAGATCCCATCGCTGAAACACATGTAAACAGCAAAGTTGGGGTTTTACTGATGAGGGCATCTCACAGCGCTCTCTTTGGCTCGGATCGCCTGCATCACTTTGAGGATGTCCGGCTATAATGATCGCATGTTATCTTCATTTCTTTGAAGTCTTATTTATGTATTTTCTTTATTGAGTCATATGGTCATGTGTCACGCCCCGAGAGCGGAAGATACCCGGAGACGCGTGACGAGTTTATATCAATCATGTCAATTAGAGTATTAGTGTATTCGACACCAAAATCAGAGATGCGCAAAAGTAAAGATAACCCCATCCTTTATTCCTTCATAAGAATATGTCTATTACAAACCTTTGGAGTACTAACGAAAATAAAGGGAAAAATACAAGGTTGACTCAAGAAAATATGAAAAAGAGTAGATAACACGGAAGAAGCTCTATCTCTTTCACTCTTGATTTTCCCCATCCGTTTGAGTTCCCTCATCGTCGGACTTACCTGAAAAGTAGGGAAAACACTAAGTGAGCGAACGCTCAGTAGGAAATTATATCTCAAGAACTAGCAAGGGGTTTAAGTGATTACATCTTTCATGAATGCACTATAGTTATGCATGCTCGCATAAAACGACAAGATAGAGAGAGTGTATAACAATACGATAGCAAGAAGAACTAGTCATGAACTTTCAAGAACTTATATCAAAAAGATATCAAGATATTCAAGCAAGTGTATTCATCATGTCATGTTAGAATTTGGCTATTTTGTTTCAAGTCAAGCAAGTATGAAATTACCCTTTTTCGGGCCACGCAAGTCATGTAATATCAAGTCAAGTACAAGTACAAGATTTGTGGAATGTTCAATCAAGCTAGTCATGCACTTCGGTATAATGCCAATACCGTGATCAATCAACTCCCATGGGCACAAGTACTTTCGGGTGCTCCTCCCAGGACCAGATCGGGCCCTAAATGCGCAGGCATTAATCATGTATTTTTAACATCCACTTTTGTATATAGCCAATATGGAATTTCAAGGATAAAGCTTGTAGGATAACTTGGATAGAATAGAGTCCAAAAATATGACACTTGACCTAGTTAGGCGATAATAACGGTACAATCACGATTATCGATAAAACTAGGTGGAATTGGTTCCCTAGCTTGGGTACCATGACAAACAAGTATGGATACTCTTTATATAGAATTGAGGTCCACATGAACAGCACATCAATGGCAAGACGTCCTCATTCTTAATATAGAATTGAGGTCCACAAGAACATCATGTTGAATATAGAATTGGGGTTTACAAGAACAGCATCAAATGGCATGATAACCTCATCCCATTAAGAGAATTCTCATGATACACACTTTGCATAACATGAGGGCCGGTATACCATGTTTCTTTAGAGTGACATGGCAAAATAGTGTAATGGGTTTTTATGGTACAACCAGCTCAGTCGGCCTTGAGGGAATCCAAGGCTGCGAGGAGACTTACGGAGGTCTCTATGACTAACTCGCTAGTCCAAAGGAACGGACTGTCCAATGGAGAGCTTGTATGTCAATGAGAATTAGTGGGTAAACGGTAAATCATCATGAAACGTGGGACTATATTCACGGACTAGAATATAGTGCCGATATATATAGACATATTTATATATATTTATCGATATATGCATGCAACCTTCGGTTAATAGTAATAGTGTAAAATAGTATCACAGGAAATAGCGACTTAATCTAAGTCATTAATTATCAAATTAATGCCTTACTCAGGGGCGTTTATTTACAATTTGACGACTTATACATTAGTCGTCCCTTCAATATTTCTATTCTGCAGAAAATCAATATTCTGGAATGTTAACAAAAATGCGCCCTGGACAGGGGCGTTACTTGTCAATTAGTGCCCTGGTATGGGGCGTCAGTTCAATAAGAGACGACCTTGTGCAGGTCGTTAATTCAACAATTTATCAATTTTTAGATAATAAAATTTCAGGAAACAATTTCATGGTCAGGACAAGAAAAATAGCAGGATTCGATAGGTATGATCATGCATTAATTTAGATTCATGGTCTCATAGTTATAGAATTTTAAACATGGATAATTATCAATTATATGAAAATGACGACTCCTGGGTAGGGGGTCAAAACAAGAATTAGCGCCCTTGTCTGGGTCGCTTCTTTAAAATCACTTAGAAAACATTTGGAAACGCAGTAAAACTATATGCATGAGATCATGGATGAGTTTATTTCATAATTTATACTAGTTTGGGCTACGATCTTGAGAAAACCTACCTTTTGAAGGTTCTGGTGAAGATATATGAAGAAACTGAAGAGGTTACGATACTCTGTTCAACACAGAAGAAGAGGATGTTGACGAAGAGCCTTCGTTCTTCAGTCAAAAAGGGGAGTACTTGTTCTTACTGCAGGCAGCCTGCAGAGGAAGAGGAAGAACATTATTCTTCGTAATACTTAATCAGTAGAGAAAGAAAGAAAATAGGAAGAACCAACCTGTGTTCTTCAGCTATGATGGTGATCATCCGTATACTGCAGAAGAAAGAAGAAAAGAAGATCAATAGTCTTTACGATACATGGTTGAAGACAGAAGAAGAAGCACTTACTGGTTCTTCAGAGGCTCGATCATCCAAAATAGATTCTTAGGGTTCGATTAAGGGGTTACTTATAGGGTTTTGGGAATCCTAATAGGGTTAGAGTTGTATTGGAAGTAATACTTCCATGATAGAGTCCTTACTATATTCTACTAACTCGTACTAATCCATAAACCTTCCCTGGATAATGTTCTGGTTCGAATAGAACACGAACAGAATTAGCGTCTTAAGTGATGGCGTCGAATTTAAATTGACGCCTTGGCGAGCGTCGTTACTTATGTAAAACGAGCCCAGGTAGAGGGCATTTCATTTCCTTTCCTTAATTTTATTTTTCCCGTCGTTTGAAATTTGACACCCTATTGTCTAGGCGTCCCTTTTAAATTAACGCCTTATACAAAGGCGTTTCCTTTTGAATCAGCGCCTTGATAAAAGGCGTTATTTTCCTCTTGATCAATGATTTACTCATTTAGGCTCTTTGTCATCTATTTACTTATCTTTTATTTTTAATTTGATTTATTTAAAAATCTTATTTTTATTAGGGTTGCTACACCCTCCCCTACTTAAAAAGAATTTGGTCCCCAAATTCAATAGTATATATAAGTGGAGAGTGTAGAATATATACCTTAAAATAATTCTGGAAATCGCTTCCTCATGGATCCCTCGGTCTCCCATGTAGCTTCACGTTCGGAGTTCTTATTCCATTGTACCTTAAGCATGGGAATAGCCTTATTCCTTAGGGTACGTACTTCACGATCTAGTATCTTCATAGGCTTCTGCTCATATGTGAGATCCTTCTGGATCACTAAGTCTCCATGATCAATAATATGTGATGGATCGTGTACATACTTCTTCAACATAGATATGTGGAATACATTATGTACATCGGACAGTTGAGGAGGCAATGCGATGCGATAAGCAACCTCGCCAACTCGTTCCAGTATCTCGAAGGGTCCGATGAATCTTGGTGTAAGCTTGCCTTTAACACCAAATCTCCGTATGCCACGTCCAGGCGATATCTTGAGAAATACATGATCTCCAATTTGGAATTCAAGATTTCTCCTTCTTGTATCGGCATAAGCCTTTTGCCTAGCCTGAGCAACTTGCAGTCTTTCTCTAATCATTTGTATTCTTTCAGTGGTAACCCTTACCATGTCTGGACCTAGCAGTTGTTTCTCTCCAACTTCGTCCCAGCATAAGGGTGATCGGCAACTCCTTCCGTATAAAGCTTCGAAAGGTGCCATTTGTATACTTGCCTGGTAGCTATTATTGTATGCAATTCCACCAACGGCAAGTGATCATGCCAGCTTCCATCGAAATCAATGATGCAAGCTCTGAGCATATCTTCAACCACCTGATTTTTTCTATCGGTTTGACCATCCGTTTGAGAATGAAAAGCTGTACTAAAGTTAAGCCTTGTTCCCAACGAATGTTGTAATCCCTTCCAAAAATGAGAAGTAAAGCGGGGATCTCTGTCAGACACGATTGAAACAGGAATACCATGTAATCTGACTATTTCCTTGATGTATAATGCAGCCAAAACATCAACTGACCATCGGCTCTTCATTGGCAAGAAATGTGCCGATTTAGTCAATCGGTCAATAATAACCGACATTCCATCATGTCCTCCTTTTGATTTAGATAAACCCATAATGAAATCCATACTAATATTCTCCCACTTCCATTTGGGAATATCTAGAGGATGTAATTTTCCAGCAGGCTTTTGGTGTTCCGCCTTGACCTGTTGGCAAGTGAGACAGCGTGATACATAGTCCGCTATTTCCCTTTTCATGTTGGGCCACCAAAAATTCCTCTTCACATCTTGGTACATTTTGGTAGATCCAGGATGAATCGTGTACCTTGATCTATGAGCTTCATCTAATATCTTCTTCTTTAACTCGGGACAATCCGGTATGCAAGTTCTATTCCTGAACATTAATCTTCCTTCACAAGTTATTTGGAAATCAGATTGTCCTTCTAGTTTGCCTTTGATTTCCACTAATATTGGGTCATTATCCTGAAGTGCTTGTATTTCAGTTAATATGTCTGGCTGAATGCTTATATGAGACAATGTGACACATTGAAAGTCTGTGTCTATGCTTATATTGAGCTCAGAGAATTGCTCCAGCAACTTCCATTCTTGAATCATACAATTGGCTAACAGTGCTCTCGGCTTTCGACTAAGGGCATCTGCTACATGATTACCCTTTCCGAGGATGATATTGTATATTGAAGTCGAAGTCCTTGAGATATTCTAGCCAACGTCTTTGCCTCATATTTAGTTCCTTTTGAGAGAAAAGATACTTGAGACTCTTGTGATCGGAGTATACAGTAAACTGCACTCCATATAGGTAATGTCTCCAGATTTTTAGTGCAAATACTACCGCGGCTAATTCTAAGTCATGGACGGGGTAGTTCTCTTCATGCTTCTTTAATTGACGAGAAGAGTAAGCTATAACCTTTCCTTGTTGCATTAGAACACATCCGAGGCCAATGCCAGAAGCATCAGTGTATACCTCGAATTTCTCTCCTTCCATTGGTAAAGCTAAGACAGGAGCTGTAGTAAGATGATCCTTGAGAGTTTGGAAGCTTCTTTCACATTCCTCACTCCATTCGTAACGGATCTCCTTGCGAGTTAACCTCGTAAGTGGTACGGCGATCTTAGAGAAATCTTTGATGAATCGCCTGTAATAGCCGGCAAGACCTAAGAAACTTCGGATCTCGCTAGTATTGGTTGGTCTTTCCCAATTTCTTACAGCTTCAACTTTTGATGGATCTACTGATAAGCCATCCTTTGATATAACATGTCCGAGAAAAGTCACTTCCTTAAGCCAGAATTCACACTTGCTGAGTTTTGCATACAATTGGTTTGCCCTTAATATTTGTAATGCAACCCTTAAATGCTCCTCATGCTCTTCCTTGGTCTCGGAATAAATCAATATATCATCGATAAAGACCACCACGAATTGATCCAAATAAGGCCTGAATATACTATTCATTAACTGCATAAAGGCAGCAGGGGCATTCGTTAGTCCGAAAGGCATAACAACAAATTCATAATGGCCGTACCTGCTTCTGAATGCAGTCTTATGAATGTCCTCATCCTTGATTCTTAACTGATGATATCCCGACCTAAGATCAATTTTGGAAAAGTACTTGGATCCTGAAATTTGATCAAACAACTCATCGATTCTCGGTAGTGGATACTTGTTCTTGATAGTGAGATGATTCAACTGTCGATAGTCGATGCAAAACCTCATGGATCCATCTTTCTTCTTTACAAATAGCACAGGCGCTCCCCACGGGGAAGTACTTGGTCTTATGAATCCTTTCTTAATGAGTTCCATCAATTGCTCCTTTAACTCCTTGAGTTCGGCAGGGGACATTCTATACGGTGCCTTAGAAACTGGACCCGCACCAGGAACTAAATCGATGGTGAAGGCCACATCTCTTTGCGGGGGTAATCCAGGCAAATCCTCCGGAAACACATCCGGAAATTCTTGCACAACTGGGATATCTTCTATCTTAGTTTCCTGAGCCTCCTTAATCGTGACAAATGCAAGGAAAGATACACTTCCTTTCCTTATTAGCTTGCTAGCTCGGAGAGCCGAAATAAGAGGTGACTCGCTCCGACTCTTAGGGCTAGAATAGACTAGTTCTGGAAAGTCCTTGAAAGTAACCTTGCTATTGCGGCAATCGACTGTTGCCTGATATTTGGATAACCAATCCGCTCCCAGTATGACATCATACTCCTTTAGATCTAAACATATGAGATCGATAGGAAGATTTCTTCCTTTTACCAAGACTTCACAGTTTTGATAGTGGTGAGTAATATCGGTTTCGTTTCCGAGAGGAGTAGATAAAATTATTTTCATCCATTCCGGTTCCACAGGTAGGGGGTTAGCAAACTTCTTGGAAATAAAAGAATGTGATGCACCCGTATCAAATAAGACATGGCATACTTGGAACAGACTTTCAGTGTACCTTCTACTAGTCCGCCTTCTTCTTCTTGTTCGGTCTCCTTAATTGCGTGAAGACGAGCATTCTTGGTTACTGGGCGCTTTTCGTCACCGGTTTGATCATTAAGTAATGGGCAATCAAGAATCCGATGCTCACGGCTCCCACAACGGAGACATGCTCCTAATTTCCTCCAGCATTCTTCGGCTTTATGACCAGCCTTGTCACAATACTTGCACACTATATTTGATGGGGTAGTGGTGATGGAGAAAGGCTTGGTCTTCTTAAACTTCTGATCTTGTGAGGAAGTACCTCCATTGCTAGGCCTCTTCTTGAAGTTGGGTTTAAAGGAACCCAAACTTGTAACTTGTTCTTTCTTGTCCTTCCCATGGATTCTATCAGATAGTTCCGTGGCATCTTCTAGAAGCTGGGCTCGACGTACTATCTTCGAATAGACTTGAATATCCATCGGTGCCAGTTGGGTAATATATTGGGGCCTGAGCCCATTAAGGAACCTCCTAGCTTTCATCTTCTCGGTGCTAACTAAGTGCTTAGCATACCGAGACAATCTAGAGAATTGTGCCTCGTACTCCGCCACCGATAATGACCGTTGCTTGAGTGCGGCAAATTCGGTAGCTTTATTTTCTTGGACTCGGTCTGAAAAATATTTATTGTTGAAATGTTCAACAAATTCTTCCCAAGTAATTTGGTCTTGATTTATAGTAGCTTCGACTGACTCCCACCAGCATCGGGCATCCCTTTCTAGTTGGAAGGTAGCTAATAAGACTTTATCTTGATCCGTGCATTGCATAACATGGAATATACGCTCCGTCTCCCTGATCCAGTGCTCTGCGTCATCCGGATCAGTAGAACCCATGAATTTGGGAGGGTTCATGTTCTTGAAGACTTGGTGGAGACTTCCGGCTCGTTGTGCACCTCCTTGTGCTACTTGTTGCAGCACTTGAGTCATGCCTTGAAGTGAACACTGCATGTTGCACCACTGAGCACGTTCGGCAGCCATTATCCTACAATTACAATAACTATATTAGTATATACTCGCGTTAAGGGCTTTTAAGTTTTTATGTTAACTCAACCCTTGGTTCTACCCAATCTCACCGGTTAAAGGTTAAACCTATCCTTGGACTTGGGTTTTCCTAGGAATTGAATACCCTAGGCTCTGATACCACAAAAACTGTCACGCCCCGAGAGCGGAAGATACCCGGAGACGCGTGACGAGTTTATATCAATCATGTCAATCAGAGTATTAGTGTATTCGACACCAAAATCAGAGATGCGCAAAAGTAAAGATAACCCCATCCTTTATTCCTTCATAAGAATATGTCTATTACAAACCTTTGGAGTACTAACGAAAATAAAGGGAAAAATACAAGGTTGACTCAAGAAAATATGAAAAAGACTAGATAACACGGAAGAAGCTCTATCTCTTTCACTCTTGATTTTCCCCATCCGTTTGAGTTCCCTCATCGTCGGACTTACCTGAAAAGTAGGGAAAACACTAAGTGAGCGAACGCTCAGTAGGAAATTATATCTCAAGAACTAGCAAGGGGTTTAAGTGATTACATCTTTCATGAATGCACTATAGTTATGCATACTCGCATAAAACGACAAGATAGAGAGAGTGTATAACAATACGATAGCAAGAAGAACTAGTCATGAACTTTCAAGAACTTATATCAAAAAGATATCAAGATATTCAAGCAAGTGTATTCATCATGTCATGTTGGAATTTGGCTATTTTGTTTCAAGTCAAGCAAGTATGAAATTACCCTTTTTCGGGCCACACAAGTCATGTAATATCAAGTCAAGTACAAGTACAAGATTTGTGGAATGTTCAATCAAGCTAGTCATGCACTTCGGTATAATGCCAATACCGTGATCAATCAACTCCCATGGGCACAAGTACTTTCGGGTGCTCCTCCCAGGACCAGATCGGGCCCTAAATGCGCAGGCATTAATCATGTATTTTTAACATCCACTTTTGTATATAGCCAATATGGAATTTCAAGGATAACTTGGATAGAATAGAGTCCAAAAATATGACACTTGACCTAGTTAGGCGATAATAACGGTACAATCACGATTATCGATAAAACTAGGTGGAATTGGTTCCCTAGCTTGGGTACCATGACAAACAAGTATGGACACTCTTTATATAGAATTGAGGTCCACATGAACAACACATCAATGGCAAGACGTCCTCATTCTTAATATAGAATTGACGTTCACAAGAACATCATGTTGAATATAGAATTGGGGTTTACAAGAACAGCATCAAATGGCATGATAACCTCATCCCATTAAGAGAATTCTCATGATACACACTTTGCATAACATGAGGGCCGGTATACCATGTTTCTTTAGAGTGACAAGGTAAAATAGTGTAATAGGTTTTTATGGTACAACCAGCTCAGTCGGCGTTGAGGGAATCCAAGGCTGCGAGGAGACTTACGGAGGTCTCTATGACTAACTCGCTAGTCCAAAGGAACGGAATGTCCAATGGAGAGCTTGTATGTCAATGAGAATTAGTGGGTAAACGGTAAATCATCATGAAACGTGGGACTATATTCACGGACTGGAATATAGTGCCGATATATATAGATATATTTATATATATTTATCGATATAAGCATGGAACCTTCGGTTAACAGTAACAGTGTAAAATAGTATCACAGGAAGTAGCGACTTAATCTAAGTCATTAATTATCAAATTAACGCCTTACTCATGGGCGTTTATTTACAATTTGATGACTTATACATTAGTCGTCCCTTCAATATTTCTATTCTGTAGGAAATCAATATTATGGAATGTTAACAAAAACGCGCCCTGGACAGGGGCGTTACTTGTCAATAAGCGCCCTGGTATGGGGCGTCAGTTCAATAACAGATGACTTTGTGCAGGTCGTTAATTCAACAATTTATCAATTTTCAGATAATAAAATTTCAGGAAACAATTTCATGGTCAGGATAAGAAAAATAGCAGGATTCGATAGGTATGATCATGCATTAATTTAGATTCATGGTCTCATAGTTATAGAATTTTAAACATGGATAATTATCAATTATATGAAATTGACGACTCCTGGGTAGGGCGTCAAAACAAGAATTAGCGCCCTTGTCTGGGTCGCTTCTTTAAAATCACTTAGAAAACATTTGGAAACGCAGTAAAACTACATGCATGAGATCATGGATGAGTTTATTTCATAATTTATACTAGTTCGGGCTACGATCTTGAGAAAACCTACCTTTTGAAGGTTCTGGTGAAGATATATGAAGAAACTGAAGAGGTTACGATACTCTGTTCAACACAGAAGAAGAGGATGTTGACGAAGAGCCTTCGTTCTTCAGTCAAAAAGGGGAGTACTTGTTCTTACTGCAGGCAGCCTGCAGAGGAAGAGGAAGAACATTATTCTTCGTAATACTTAATCAGTAGAGAAAGAAAGAAAATAGGAAGAACCAACCTGTGTTCTTCAGCTATGATGGTGATCATCCGTATACTGCCGAAGAAAGAAGAAAAGAAGATCAATAGTCTTTACGATACATGGTTGAAGACAGAAGAAGAAGCACTTACTGGTTCTTCAGAGGCTCGATCGTCCAAAATAGATTCTTAGGGTTCGATTAAGGGGTTACTTATAGGGTTTTGGGAATCCTAATAGGGTTAGAGTTGTATTGGAAGTAATACTTCTATGATAGAGTCCTTACTATATTCTACTAACTCGTACTAATCCATAAACCTTCCCTGGATAATGTTCTGGTTCGAACAGAACACGAACAGAATTAGCGTCTTAAGTGAGGGCGTTGAATTTAAATTGACGCCTTGGCTAGCGTCGTTACTTATGTAAAACGCGCCCAGGTAGAGGGCGTTTCATTTCCTTTCCTTAATTTTATTTTTCCCGTCGTTTGAAATTTGACGCCCTATTGTCTAGGCGTCCCTTTTAAATTAACGCCTTATACAAAGGCGTTTCCTTTTGAATCAGTGCCTTGATAAAAGGCGTTATTTTCCTCTTGATCAATGATTTACTCATTTAGGCTCTTTGTCATATATTTACTTATCTTTTATTTTTAATTTGATTTATTTAAAAATCATATTTTTATCATGAGTTCAATTTCCCTTGTTTTGTATTAATTGTGCTTTTGTATCCTAGTTTGGGCCCATGTTGGTTGTTTACGATAGCTTTGATTTTTTGTGTAAATGCTAAGGGCATTTCGGTCATGTAAAGAGTTGGGTGCCTATAAATAGGACCCAACCCCCTCCCATTTGAACACTTGATACTTGAGAAATTCAAGTCCATTTTGAGTGAATCCTCCCTCCCCTGTAGTTGGAGTGTGACTCTCCTCTCTCTCTCTCCTCTCCCTCTCTCCCTCTCTCTCTCTCTCTACTCCCCTCTCCCAAGATGAATTCAAATTCAAATCTCCTTCCACTCCCACTTCCCAAGATGAATTTAAATTCAAATCTCTCTCCACTCCCACTTCCCAAGATGAATTTAAATTCGATTCTCCCTCCACTCTCACTTCCCAAGACACTTTCCCTCTTACCAAGCTATCCTCCACCCTTCCCTAGGCACCCTTCCCTCTTCCCAGGGTCTCATCCACCCTTCCCTAGGCACCCTTCTCTCTTCTCAAGGTCTCCTCCACCCTTCCCTAGGCACCCACTAACTTCCCACCCCATCCCCAACTCAAAATTTCAATTTGTATCTCCCTCTATTCCCACTCTCCAAGACCCCTTCCCACTTCCCAAGAGAACCCTCCCTCTTCCCAAGGCATCCTCACCCTTCCCTAGACACCAATTAAATCCCCTCCCTATCTCCAATTCAAATTTGAATTTCATCCCCCCACCCCCAAGATAGAACCCACCAATTCCCCCCATTCCCCCCCTCTCTAGTACACACCCAGCCCAGCCCCCTTTCCAGCAACTCTAGCCCCCTCCACACCCCCACACATCCCCCTCTGGTCCCCCCTCCACCCCCTTCACCACTTGGCATCATCCCTTCACCCCCTTCTCTTGTCCTCTTGGAGATACACCGGAGGCCTACTCGCAGTTGTGGACCTACAGAGAACCAGACAGTTGCAGCTCCAGCCATGATGTCATCTCGGCGTTTCTGATAGCCCAAGAGGTACTGTTGGAAGCGTCTCCCTGTCTTCTTGCAACGGCGGTGGTCTTGTCCCGTTCTGAGCTCGTGGCTGCCCGGTGGAGCCGATCTCCCCCAACTGCACGTCTTCCTCCAGATTGCCAACCTGAAGCTGCTTGCAGAAGCTCCGACAGCCGACCATCTGAGGATTTAGAGGTGGGGCTTGGCTGAGATCATCTACGACGAGTCACCTTTCAGTACCAAGAAGCGCTTCCCGATTGGACCCCGGACAAGTGAGTTCTTAATTTCCTCCCCAGGGTGCGCAGTTCTGTCCCCTCTGGGACTGAACCGACCCTGTCCACTGTTCGGGCTCTCCCAATCTACTCCGACTTCCTATGGCATCCCCGCAGGTCCCGTTTTGAAGAGGACTCGACAAAGGATCCAACGACTCTAGCCACGCCTGAATTAAAGCCCAGCAGTGCCCGGGGTGACCCTGTCTTCCAACTGTAGTGGTGCTGAAGCAGCCAGAACCAGAGCAGTCTGGCCCTATTCCAGGTCCTACCCCGAGCAGCAACATCGCCAGGGGAATTCAAGAAAATTCAGGCGTCCTCCTGGGTAAATTACAAGACTTTTGGCACTGGTTTCAGCCCACTTGGAGGTTCGTGGCAACCGTGGTGGTGACATCTTCGACTGTCTGTCAGGTGGTCCCAGAAGCTGGCAGCATCGACGAAACTCGGCACGATGATTTCTAGCTTCACTTCCCCTCCCTGCCTGGCCGGCTTACAGCCCCTCCCTGTGTGGAGGTAGTATTTGGTTGTAAATCTCCTAACCCCCACCCCGAGATCCCCCCTCCTGCGAGAGGAGTAGTGTTGTAACCCTCTTATTTTCAGGTCAAGCGCCATCGCCGCAGCGTGCGGGCGTATGCCCACGCTTCCCGGCGCGCCCTCGTCTCCGGTCGGGATCGATGTTTTCACACCGGTCAGGTGAGCATCTGATACCCCCTTGTCTGGTTGCAATCTTTGCTTATTTAGTATAGTCTTTAATTGCCGTCGGTCGGTGAGACGAGAGCCCGGACTCGCACACCACCTTAAGTGTGCCCACCGCGATCCGTGCGTAACTGCCTCCCAACCCACGCCCCGACATGCCAACTGCCCACACAGTTGGGAACCCCAGGCCCTTAGGGGTCAGCCTAAGCCTGCTAGGTATTCAGAATCTATTGGGTCCAACCTCGGACCCTCGCCATCATCCCCCAATCTCCATCGGGAGATCGTGTGTGCCGTGCGAGTGAGCTGCTAGCGTGAGTCCCACCTCTACTTTGTATGCTTGCGGGTCTAGGTCTTAGGTTCAACCAGTCATCCATTATCACCCTTGGGCTATGCCACATCAAGTGGTATCAGAGCGGTTATAGACGTGTCCTCACAAGTCTAGTCTTGGGCGTCTTCACACTAGGTCGTTAATTGGTGTACACGCGCACCCGTGCATAGCCCACCCAGTATTGCATGACCACCCGTAGTGGGATCCATTATCAATCCAACCCATCCTCCTCCAATTCCCCAATGAATCCTAATCCCCAAGGGAATCCAGCCCCCAACGAGCATGAGCTCCCCGATCACATTAGGTTCCTTGTGGAGGGTATGACCAATATCTTAGGGCGGCTTGATGACATAACGGCCCGACTTGAGCAACTTGAGGAAAATAGACCCGCCCCAAGGGTGGATGATCGGAGGGCACCTCCTCCACGTGAGGGACCAGCCATAAGAGAGCTCAACCGTGACCACCCACCCGAGCCGGAAAGGGACCCACCCCCAAGGAGAGATGATAGACCCCCCCAGGACAACCCGGATGATCACCTCATGAGACTTGTGAAAGTCGATGCCCCTACCTTTGATGGGTCCCATCACCCAAGCATCTACCTGGATTGGGAAGCGGCTATGGACCAATATTTTGATTGGTACCCCATGACCGAGGATAGGAAAGTCCGACTTGCCAAAATGCAACTTACTAAGTTAGCAAAGACCCATTGGTTGAACGTTGAGGGATTGAGGATAGTTAGGAGGGAACCACCCATCACCACATGGGGGGCCATGAAAGAACAACTCAAACTCAAATATGTCCCTCCCTCCTACCATCAAAACGTCCTAGATGAGTGGCAAGCCCTAACCCAAGAAGGGAAGACCGTGATGGAGTACATTGAAAATTTTGATTACTACCTTCTTAAGTGTGGAGTCCAAGAGGATCCCGCGGTCACACTGTCCCGCTTTAGGAATGGGCTTCAATTCCACATAAAGAAGGAGCTCTTCATGCGTCAAGTGACCACCCTAGAGCAAGCCTACCAAATAGCCCGGGATGCCGAGAAATTCTCTCGATATACCCGAATGGTTCCCCCTCGGGGGATGGATCCCAAATCCTTGGCACCTCGGACCAACACCCCACCTCCTCAACGAGGTCTCCTTCCCAATCCCATGGGAGCTCCTCCCACCGGGCAGCCCCTCCTAGTGGCACCCTTCCCCATCGCCCCACAAATGGTCCTCCCAACCCCACTCCCAATAGACCCAATCCGGGACCCACCCCCCTTCACACTAGGGCCAACCCCAACCACCAAAGCGGGCAACAATGCTTTAGGTGCCTTGGGTATGGACACTTCGCCAATCAATGCCCCACCAAGGGAGCATCTAGCTTGCTCATTGAGGAGGCTAATCTCCTACCCCAAGCTGGAGTTGAAGAAGAGGTTGAGGTGTATGAGGCCTCTCCCGACTGGGAGGAAGAATATGAGACCACTACATGGAGGCCAATCAAGAACAACCTCCTCCACCCACCGACCCTCACCTTGGAGTGGTTAGGTGTACCCTCACTCAAGCCCAAGAACATGATTGGAGAAGAAACACCATCTTCCATACCTACATCCGGATAGGGAGTCATGCTAGGAAGGTCATCTTGGACAACGGGAGTAGTGTGAATGTGGTGTCCCCCGACACCGTCAAACTTCTAGGCCTCACCATTTCCTCACACCCAAAACCTTATCGGGTAGCTTGGATTGATGCTACATCCATACCCGTTAGCACTCGTTGCCTTGTCCCCATCACATTTCAATCCTACCAAGGCCAAGTTTGGTGTGACATTCTACCAATGGAAGTAGGGAGCATACTCCTAGGGCGGCCTTGGATCTATGATGTAGATGCCACCTTCCTCGGGAGGGCGAACACTTGCATTTTCACCCATGAGGGAAAGAGAATCCAACTCAACCCTTCACCACCCCGCTTCCTCCCCAAGAAGACACCTGCTCCCCTAGAGGAATCCTCAACCCCTCCCTCTACCCCACACCCCACCCCATCAAATCCTAGCCCTAGTTTGACCATTGGGACTACTAGGAGCCTACACCTCATCACTAGGAAAGAACTTGAGGAAGAAGTCAACCAAGGGGGACAAGTGTGTGCCATTGTCATTTGCCTTGGGGAATCCACCCCAACCGACCCACACCCAATAGAAATCCAACAACTCCTTGAGGACTTCCATGATGTGTTCCCCGATGAGCTTCCGGATAAGCTACCACCCATGCGTGATGTGCAACATGCCATCGACTTTGTGCCCGGAGCTACCTTACCCAACCTCCCCCACTACCGCCTCAACCCCACCAAGCATGCTGAGCTTAGGAGGCAAATTGAGGAGCTCATCAGGAAGGGCTTCCTCCGCATTAGCAAGAGCCCATGTGCCGTCCCGGCTCTTCTCACACCCAAAAAGGACGGAACTTGGCACATGTGTGTGGATAGCCGAGCCATCAACAAGATAACGGTCAAGTATAGGTTCCCCATCCCTCGGCTAGATGACATGTTAGACATGCTTGCTGGAGCCACCATCTTCTCCAAGATTGACCTCAAGAGTGGCTATCACCAAGTTCGCATTAGGCCCGGGGACGAGTGGAAGACCGCCTTTAAGACCAAGGACGGTCTCTATGAGTGGCTTGTGATGCCTTTTGGCCTTTCCAATGCACCAAGCACCTTCATGCGCCTCATGACCGAGGTTCTCCGGCCCTTCATTGGCATCTTCCTTGTCGTCTACTTTGATGACATTCTCATATATAGCCAGTCCAAGGAAGCCCACCTCGATCACCTCAAACAAGTGTGCACCGTTCTTAGGAAAGAGAGCCTCTTTGCCAACCCCGGGAAGTGTCATTTCTTGACCAATCAACTAGCCTTCCTAGGATTTATTGTCTCATCCCAAGGGGTATTCATGGACCCCAAGAAGGTCCAAGCCATTCTTGAGTGGCCCGAGCCCAAGACCCTCCATGAGGCCCGAAGCTTTCACGGGCTAGCCACTTTCTATAGGAGATTCATCCATGGGTTTAGCACTATCACCGCTCCTATCACGGATTGCCTCAAGAAGGAAACTTTTGTGTGGACTAGGGTAGCCTCCAAAGCATTCCTAGAGCTCAAGGAAAAGATGACCCAAGCCCCGGTCCTTTACCTACCCGACTTCTCTAAAGTCTTTGAGGTCACTTGTGATGCATCCGGGGTAGGGATTGGAGGCATTCTTAGCCAAGAGGGTCACCCAGTAGCCTATTTTAGTGAGAAACTATGCGAGGCTAGGACTAGGTACTCCACATATGATAAAGAGCTTTATGCTGTGGTTCAATCCCTTCGGCATTGAAGGCACTATCTCCTACCCAAGGAGTTTGTGATCTTCTCGGACCACGAGGCCTTGAAGTACCTCAACACCCAACAAAAGATCAATGCCCATCATGCCCGTTGGGTAGAATACATTCAGGCCTATACCTTTGTCCTCAAGTACAAGATGGGTAGTGAGAATCGCGCCGCCGATGAACTGAGTAGGCGGGTAGCCTCGCTTTCCACTGTCCAGGTGGAAGTCACGGATTTTGAGAGAATCAAAGGGGAATATCCAAATTGCCCCGACTTTGGGACTCACTACAGCACCCTCTCCACTCAACCCCACAGGGAACATGAGGGATTCATACTCCAAGAGGGGTATCTTTTCAAGGGAGCTAGGCTATGCATACCCCGAACTTCACTTCGGGACTTCTTAGTTTGGGAGTTGCACAGTGGTGGCCTAGCTGGTCACTTTGGAGTCTAAAAGACCATAGAGCTAGTTCAGAGGCAATTCCATTGGCCCAGTCTCAAGAAGGATGTGGCCAACATTGTAGGACAGTGTCGCATTTGTGCCTCGGCCAAGCAAGTGAGGCAAAACACTGGGCTTTACATGCCCCTTCCCATCCCAGACCGACCTTGGGAGGACTTGAGCATGGACTTTATCCTTGGCCTGCCTAGGACCTTGTGCAAACATGATTCAATCTTTGTAGTTGTTGATAGGTTCTCTAAGATGGCCCACTTTATCCCACGCTCCAAGACGTCGGATGCTTCTAGGGTCGCCCATTTATTCTTTGATGAGGTAGTTCGACTCTATGGATTACCTAAGACCATTGTGTCTGACCGGGATGTGAAATTCACCAGGTATTTTTGGAAAACCCTCTGGCATCTGATGGGAACCCTCCTCAAATTCTCCACTGCTTAGCACCCTCAAACCAACAGCCAAACTGAGGTTGTCAACCGAAGTCTTAGGAATTTGCTCAGTTGTCTAGTTGGAGACCACCCCGGGAATTGGGATCTCCTCTTTCCCCAGGCCGAGTTTACATATAATGATTCCGTCAATAGGTCCATAGGCAAGAGTCCATTTAAGGTCGTGCATGGTTATAGGCCTAGAAAGCCTTCAGATCTTATTCCCCTTCCCCACATGCTAGAGTGTCAGTCTCAACTGAGTCCTTTGCACAGGATATCAAAGAGTTGCATGATGACATCCGCAAGCATATAGGGAAAAGTAATGAGGCTTACAAAAGGCAATCAGATGCTCGACGGTGTCACTGTGAGTTCCAAGTGGGAGACTCGGTGATGGTGAGGACGGAGCGGCTCCTTCCAGGGCCTGCCTCCAAGTTGAGGGCACGAGGTTCAGGACCCTTTCAAGTTCTAAAATGACTTGGCAGTAACGCTTATGAGCTGAACCTACCTGAGAGTTTTGGGGTACACCCTACCTTCAACGTGACAGACCTAGTACCCTACAAGGGCCCGCGGTGGGACCCAGTAAGGAGCTTGAGCCTTTACCCCCCCTTGAGAGAGACACCCACGGTGGGACACCACTTCCTAGCTTGAGAGGCCGACGTGAGCAGGTAGAGGCAATACTGGATGAGCAGGGTACCATTACCAGGCACAAGGTGTATCAGCGCTACCTGGAGAGGTGGAAGAATCGTCCCCCGACAGAGGACACTTGGGTGAGTAGGGAGGATCTGCTACGCCTTGACCAGGACATTTTGGAGCTCTACCACAGCCAGGCGGACCCATACTCGGTGGGGTCGAGTTCTCCCCACCCCGAGGGATTTCATGAGGGCATCTCACAGCGCTCTCTTTGGCTCGGATCGCCTGCATCACTTTGAGGATGTCCGGCTATAATGATCGCATGTTATCTTCATTTCTTTGAAGTCTTATTTATGTATTTTCTTTATTCAGTCATGTGGTCATGAGTCCAATTTCCCTTGTTTTGTATTAATTGGGCTTTTGTATCCTAGTTTGGGCCCATGTTGGTTGTTTAGGATAGCTTTGGTCTTTTGTGTAAATGCTAAGGGCATTTCGGTCATGTAAAGAGTTGGGTGCCTATAAATAGGACCCAACCCCCTCCCATTTGAACACTTGATGCTTGAGAAATTGAAGTCTATTTTGAGTGAATCCTCCCTCCCCTCTAGTTGGAGTGTGACGCTCCTCTCCCTCTCTCCTCTCCCTCTCTCCCTCTCTCTCTCTCTCCTCTCTCTCTCTCTCTACTCCCCTCTCCCAAGACGAATTCAAATTTGAATCTCTCTCCACTCCCCCTTCCCAAGATGAATTTACATTCGAATCTCCCTCCACTCCCACTTCCCAAGATGAATTTAAATTCGATTCTCCCTCCACTCTCACTTCCCAAGACACTTTCCCTCTTCCCAAGGTCTCCTCCACCCTTCCCTAGGCACCCACTAACTTCCCACCCCATCCCCAACTCAAAATTTCAATTTGTATCTGCCACTATTCCCACTCCCCAAGACCCCTTCCCACTTCCCTAGAGAACCCTCCCTCTTCCCAAGGCATCCTCACCCTTCCCTAGACACCAATTAAATCCCCTCCCTATCTCCAATTCAAATTCAAATTTCATCCCCCCCACCCCCAAGATAGAACCCACCAATTCCCCCTATTCCCCCCCTCTCTAGTGCACACCCAGCCCAGCCCCCTTTCAAGCAACTCTAGCCCCCTGCACACCCTCCACACATCCCCCTCTGGTCCCCCCTCCACCCCCTTCACCACTTTGCATCATCCCTTCACCCCCTTCTCTTGTCCTCTTGGAGATACACCGGAGGCCTGCTCCCAACTGTGGACCTGCAGAGAACCAGTCACTTGCAGCTCAAGCCACGACGTCATCTCGGTGTTTCTGAAAGCCCAAGAGGTATTGTTGGAAGCGTCTCCCTGTCTTCTTCGCAACAGCGGTGGTCTTGTCTCTTTCTGAGCTCTTGGCTGCCTGGTGGAGCCGATCTCTCCCGACTGCGCGTCTTCCTCCAGACTGCCAACCTGATGCTGCTTGCAGAAGCTCCCACAGCCGGCCATATGAGGATTTTGAGGCGGGACTTGGCCGAGATCTTCTACGATGAGTCTCCTTTCAGTACCAAGAAGCGGCCTCCCGATTGGACCCCGGACAAGTTAGTTCTTAATTTTTCTCCCCAGGGTGCGCAGTTCTGTCCCCTCTGGGACTGAACCGACCCTTGTCCACTGTTCGGGCTCTCCCAGTCTACTCCGACTTCCTCTGGCATCCCCGCGGGTCCCGTTTCGAAGATGACTCGACAATGGATCCAAAAAATCTAGCCACGCCTGAATCAAAGCCCAGCAGCGCCCAGGGTGACCTTGTCTTTCTACTACAGTGGTGCTGAATCAGCCAGAACCAGAGCAGTATGGCCCTATTCCAGGTCCTACCCCGACCCGCAACATCGCCAGGGGAATTCAAGAAAATTCAGGCGTCCTCCTGGGTAAAGTACGAGACTTTCGGCACTGGTTTCACCCCATTTGGAGTATGGTGGCGACCGTGGCGGTGACATTTTTGACTATCTATCCGGTGGTCCCAGAAGCTGGCAGCATCGGCGGAACTCGGCACGACGATTTCTAGCTTCACTTCCCCTCCCCGCCTGGCCGCTTACAGCCCCTCCCTGTGTGGAGGTAGTATTTGGTTGTAAATCTCCTAACCCCCACCCGAGATCCCCCCTCCTGCGAGAGGAGTAGTGTTGTAACCCACTTATTTTAGGTCAAGCGCCATCGCCGCAGCGTGCGGGCGTATGCCCACGCTTCCCGGCGCGCCCTCGTCTCCGGTCGGGATCGGTGTTTTCACACCGGTCAGGTGAGCATCTGATACCCCCTTGTCTGGTTGCAGTCTTTGCTTATTTAGTATAGTCTTTACTTGCCGTCGGTCGGTGAGACTAGAGCCCGGACTGCACACCACCTTAAGTGTGCCCACCGCGGTCCGTGCGTGACTGCCTCCCAACCCACGCCCCGGCGTGCCAGCTGCCCACACAGTTGGGAACCCCAGGCCCTTAGGGGTCAGCCTAAGCCTGCTAGGTCTTTAGAATCTATTGGGTCCCACCTTGGACCCTCGCCATCATCCCCCGATCACCATCGGGAGATCGTGTGCGCCGTGCGAGTGAGCCGCTAGCGTGAGTCCCACCTCTACTTTGTATGCTTGCGGGTCTAGGTCTTAGGTTCAACCAATCATCCCTTATCACCCTTGGGCTGTACCACATCATTTACCTTACTTGAGTGCCTTGATTTATTGAATCCCTTTTTATTCTCCATCCCAAGGCACTCCTGCAAACAGCATCTCATTTTGCATTCTTAGGAATCCAAGTCTCCTTGGTTCCTTTAGTGACAGTAGCACTTTTGAATGGTGCTCTTCTCATTTTCAACACTTGAGAATCATCAAACCTCATCAAATAGTAGTTAGACATGGAATGTCCTAACTGTCCACAGTAATAACAAGAGATAGTTGATTTTAAATTCTTTTTATGCACATTGTCATAAGCAGGGAATCTATGTGCATTAACATGAAAGTTTCTATTTTTGTCATGGAAGTTATTTCTTTTATTTCCACCATACACATTCTCTTTAGCAGGGAATCTAGCATATTTAGAGTTCACATTTCTTCCTTGGACATGCCAAGAGTCCTTGACTATATGGCCATACTCCCCACATTCAAAATAGGAAGACAAGTTTCTTCTCTTAATAACTGACCAGCAATCACTAGCCAGATGGCCTGGCTTCCAATAGTTAGAATACATAGATGATTTTCTTTTAAAAGCTAATTCATCTCTACCGAAGGCATTCTGTTTTGCAGGGAATCTAACAAATTCAAAGTCAAATCTCTTTCCCTGGGCATGCCAACAGTTAGAGGCTCGGTGGCCATACTTATCACAGTGAGAGCATGCAATGTGCTTGCCTCTAGAACCAAGGTTACTTCTATCAGAAACATGGTTAACAAGAAATTTGTTACAACCAGAATCATTTCCTTTTCTAGGGAATTTAACAAATTCAGACTTAAGTTTCTTCCCCTGAACATGCCAACAAAAAGTAGCAATGTGACCCATCTTGCCACAATGAAAACAATGACTTTTCTTATTTTGAAATGCATGAGTTTGTTTTAGAACATGGGATTTAGCATTTAAGTTCCTAACATGCATTGTGTTGGCATTTAGATCATCTTTTTTCATCAATTTACAGTCATTCATCAAATGGCTGAGCCTACCATAATAATGGCATGAAATTCTCTTCTTGTGTGCATGAATATGTGTGTTGGTGTTGTGGACAGCATGCACATTTTTAACATGAGTGTGTGTAGGCTTGTTCTGTAAATTTCCATTTCCTTCAGCTTTTTCAGTAGGTTTCTAACTTTTCTGAATAGTAGCTATATTTTGATTTTTCTGTGTAGCGAACAGAAAAACCAATGGAGTTTTGATGCTGGTTTGTTCTGAGCTACTTACAAATGATGTATGAATTCTGTTTCCAAAGCTCTTCTTGTTTACTGGATTATACCCCAGCCCCTCTTTCTGAAAATTCACTTTCATCCCCAGCAGCTTATCCAAATTATCTTGACCTTCAACAAATCTAGATAAGAAATTCTTTAGGTCCTTAATCTCATCTTCCAGGGATGTAATATGTAATTCATAACCAGCAATTTCTTGTTCACTGCAATTCACAAACTCATTTAACACTTTGTTTGCAGTTTTATAGTTCTCAACTTCTTGTTCCAGATTGTGCAGTTTTATAGTTCTCAACTTCTTGTTCCAGATTGTGCAGTTTTTCAAACTCTTTTATACAGACAGATTTTCCTTTTTTCTATGACAAGAAGTCTCTCTGACATAGCAGTGTTCAACTGCTTCACTTTTTCAATCTCTTTAATCAATTTGTCATTTTATGATTTTAGATTTTCAGTTTCTTCAACACAACTTTTATCAATTTTTATTGAGTTCACTTTCTCATTCAACTCTTCCTCTATCTATTCAGTTTCAATTTTCTTGTCAAGCAATTCTTTATTTTCTTCTCTTAATGAGGCAACAAGATCCTTGTACCATCCAAGATCAAAGTGGAGTGATTCATTTAGTTCTTTCAAAAAGGAACACTTATTACAAACAGAGTTGTCAAAATGCAAGTTGTATGCTCCTTTTCCTAGCTTTCCATTTTGATTTTCAGCTTCATCAAGATTTTTTTGAAGTTCTGCATTTACATCTTTAGCAGCTTCAAGTTTTTCAGAAATCAAGTTATTTTCCTTTTCATAGTTTTCAAGTTTCTTTTCTGCCTTTTCAATTTGATTTCTGAGATCATCATTTTCAGATTTCAAAGTTTTCCAGCTTTCACTATTCTCAATGTGTTTCCTAAGACAGTCATTCTCAATTTTTAGAGCATTCAGTTCAGAGTTCACACTATCAAGATTGTTCAGACGTTTTCTGAGAATTTCATTCTTAGTTTTCAATGTTTCAATCTCAATATTTTTAGAATTGGAGTTAGCAGCTTCATGCAGTTTCTTCTTCAGGGATTTGTTTTTCTTACTTAGGCTATTATACCTATCTAACAAATCAGCATAGGCATCCTCCCAGTCATCTATAGTATAATTCTCGAAGGGGTTTACCTCATCATCATCCTCTTCTTCATTTTGGCTGCTAGTTTGGTTACTGCCATTTGTCATCATGCATCAGTCTCCATTTCCATGGCTGGCAGTTTTAAGCTTGCCCAGTATTTCCTTAGTTGACCTATAATTTTGGAAACAAGGATGCAAAGCCTTGTTAGTAGCTGCCTTCATTAGTTCCATAGCTTTTTGATTTTTACGACACATAGATCTCTGATTATCAGTCCATTTGGACTTGTTCTTTGGTAGCCTACGTGGACCGTGTGAATGAGCTTCCACAGATCTAGATCAACAGACTTAACAAACATACGCAAGTTATTAAACCACAAATTAAAATCAGTACCATTAAAAACCGGTGGATAAGCCATGGATCTAAACAGCAGACGATGACAAAAACAAACCGGTGACCGTATATGTACCATAAAAATGCAGGATCTACTGCAGATCGTTGGATCTGGGCAATTAGAACCGCTCTAATACCAATTGTTAGGGTGCTAGGCACGGATTTAGAGGGGGGGTGAATGAATCCCTGTTCAAAAATTTGCTTCGATTCAGAACTATTATAGTGGAATAAAACTATTGCAGAGTTAGAACTCTCAAATGGATTAATCAAGTTAAAAACTCTCCAGAAGACAATTAGAAGCCCAAGTAGGATGACTGACTCACACAAGATTACAGTTCGGTCAGATTCAACTCACAAGATTGCTCAATGAACTCTTGCCACGAAGCACACTAAGTAAGATCTTCTACTAACACATTCAGTGAAACACTTAACACCAATAGCAAACTCAAACAGAAATCACACAGAAAGGCTTTAGATATAGAATGCTTAAACAACCTGTGAAGGGGGTAGAAGATAGGGAAATGTACGCAATGAAAACCACGATGGACAGAATATTTTTAGGTGGTTCGGCTAGACCCACAGTCTACCTACGTCCACCCCTCACCCCAAACCAGAGTGAGGCTGCCCTTGCAAAAACAAGAATCGCAGACTCAGTCTGCAACAAACGTCGCCTAACAGCTTGACCCAGAGGAACACACTCCTCTCTTCCTCCAACCCGGAGGGGAACCACTAGTGACTCCCAGTCACTAGCAGCCAGAGACCCAAGTCTCTCTTCCTCAAAACCGGAGGAAAACCACAAGTGACACCCGGTCACTTGCAAACTGGAGTACCAATCCTCCCTTCCTCCAAACCGAAGGGAAACCCACAAGTAGCACACCACTACTTGCAACCGGAGAACAAGTCTCCCTTCTCCTGAGACCACAGCAGGAACCCCGACCTCAAACCAGACGATCAGAAGAACACTAATGGAAATGCAAAGGGGCAACCGAAAAATCAAAAGGAAAAGCAAAAATAGTAAGCTCCAAATAGCATAGTCGTTCTGGATTTGATCCACGAATAGACTAAACAGATCTTCAAGGAAAGCTCTCTCCTCTCCTCTTCCCTTCTCAGTCTCTGGCTCTCTCTTCACTTCTCAGCTCTCTCGCTCTGTCTTCTTTCTTCTCTTCTTTTCTCTGGCGGCACACCTTTCTTCGCTTGGGTTGTTGTCATTTGATCGCAGAGGATGTCTTCTTATAAGGCTTCAGACCTGGACTCCCACGAGCTCACACCTTGGGCGTGTGTAGGGCTCGTGCCCCCTTTTCCAAGGAATCCACGTGTTAGAATATCAGTTTTCTGGGATCATGTGCACTGGCCTTAGTTCAATCTCACGTGCTCGCTTGAGACTTAATGAATTCTGCCCTTTATATATATGATGAAGTTCCTACCAATAGGAAATTAAAGCAATTAGACCAACACTTTGTAGTCAGCCATATTTCAAATGTGCACAGACCTTAATCTAACAGCAAGTATCGACACATTAGTATGCATAGACTTAATGAAATATGCACCGACCTTTATATATATATATATAGCAAGCAGATATGCACTGACTTGAGTGTGGTGAAGCAAAGATATGCATAGACTTTACTTTGGAGATGGGGTGACTAGCACTGACCTTAGTATGCCTTAGACAAAACTAGCACCGACCGTGTGTAGGCCTTAGCCAAAAACATGCACCGACTTGCACCGTCTTCAACAACAATAGACAATGCATGTACTTAGGCTAGAAAGTGTGCACCGACTTGCTACAGTGTGTGCACTGACTTTAGTGTGTAAAATGCCATATGTGCATCGACTACTACAGTGTATGCGCCGACTTGAGTATGCTAGTAGCAAACCTGCGCCGACCCTATATGCGTGCATGTAAAACATGCACCGACTATGTATATGCCTTAGACGTAGGCATGCACTGACCGTGTGTCTGCTTTAGACACAACATGCACTGACCTTAATATATGCCTTAGACGAATCATGACACGCAGGCATGCATTGAGACGCAGAATGAGACACAGTTCATGCACTGAGACACATATGCACATGAGACGCAATATGAGACACAAATATGAAACACAAATGTTCACTAACCCTAGGTGTGCATGAGACGCAATATGAGACGCAAATATGAAACACAAATGTTCACTGACCCTTGGTGTGCATGAGACGCAAATGTAGACGCACTGACTTTATATAGTCACAACATTGAGACGCAAACGTGCACCGTCCTTGTGAAATCTCAACACGACTTGCACCGACCCTATATGCTTGACTCTACTGAATGAACAGGGTTGTGCACCAACCCTATAAACATGCAGGCAAGGTATGCACAGACTTGGTACGAGTGAAACATAAGTTGCACTGACCTTGTGTGCTGTTAACACTGACCTTAGCATGAATGAGTAAGGTATGCACCGACTTCAGATGTGCACGCTACAGTGATGTGCATCGACATTGCTTAGTGAGAACATGCATCGACCCAAGCTATGCAAAAACTAAAACATGAAGTGCACCAACCTTAACAATGAAGTGCACCGAGGTAAATAGTGAATGCCCTGACCTTGAAATGCACAGAGCAATGACTGAAAATGTCATTCAATATATAAATCTTCATGAAAACACATGATGACTTATAGTGTTTGCTATCATCAAAATCATAGGGACACAACAAACCTACCTCTGGTTTGGGCTTGAAACTCTGAATTTCTAACTGGAAGAAGACCCTAGTTTCTACACGTCCTACGTGGAAACCCCAACTTCCAGTGGCTCTATCTCCTTATCCTCTCGTCCTAAATTCTTGAAATTTGGAGGGTGATGAGAAGATGTCAAAAGGAACAATAAACTCTAAAGGATAGACATGAAATTACTTCTGCTAGGGTTTCTAATACACAGATCTTAGTTGGATGGGCACACTGATTCCTGTGCGTGTTACAACGAACCAAAAACTTGTAGAGCTTCTAACTCTCAAACGGCTTGACCTCCTAGCACGAGATTTGGAGGGATGTTAGACAAAACTAAGGAGAATAAAATCCTCTAAAGGACTAACCTGAGATAATGTCTCCTTACCTTCGAAATACGTGAGCTAAAAGTAAGGTTCACGCAGGTCGATGTTCAAGCCTATTTATAGAGTTTGCCTAGGGTTTGGGGATTAGATCAATTTAGGAGTCCTACTTGAGGTTAATATCGATCCCTAAGAGTTCTAGACTAGGTTACATGTCTACACGCTTCGATCCAATGTGATTAGGATGCCAAAGATCCAAGTTTTCCACGCTTCTTACAATCACGTCTTCGGAATGAGATTGCAGTCACTTAAGGACCGCCTATTGTCGATGGCGGTCTCGCGATAGACTGCAATTTCCTTTTGGCATAGAATTTGAATAAAAATCAAATTCCTCTATAATTATCCCCTATTTATCTTCTATTTATCTCCTAAAGATGGGGAATTATCCTAAGGACGTTTCTAGAAGTGGGCTTTGGCCTAAAAGCCATAGAATTAAGTTTATAGGCCTGGTTTAAGTGGGCCTAATCAATTGGTTCTTATTTGGGCTTTCATATTAATTTATTTAACCTAAAATTCATTTAATAACCCATTAGCGCTTTTTAAATGAGAATTAATTATTTTTAATTCTCAAAAAATCCTAAAAAATCTTAGAAAAATTATGAATAATTTCTACAAAAATTAGGGGTGTTACACCCTCCCCCACTTAAGGAGAATTTGGTCCCTAAATTCATTGCGTGAGTTTTATGGAGAGTGTGTTTTACTTGTAGTTAATTATTTGCCTCAATATTAAGACAATGCTAAAGGTGAATAGGTCAAGATAGTACCTTCAATCGGTTTACCCTCGCCATCCAAGATGGCATTTAGTCGACCTCGCATCCTGCGTCCATTGTTATCCCTTGAAGATTGTTCCATTATGAGAGGACACACAGACAAGCAATGCTCCGGGCTCCTACATTTGAGACAAGCGTCGAGACGATTCCAGGACTCTTCGGACGAATGACCGAACTTTTCGCAAAATGAGCAAGCCGCCATGACTTGCTTTTCCTCTTCCTCTTGAACCCTTTTATTCATGCCGTTGTCATTGCCATTCCTTTTCCCATTACCATTACTATTTGCTTTACCATTACTGTTCCCATTGCGGGACTTCTTCTTGTTATTATGGGGTTCATCATCCTCCGTGATACTAAATCTTTCTTCTTTTTCCTCTCGCCTATCATATTTTCGGCTTGACTTTTCATCCTTTCCCATGAATGTCTCTATCTTCTCCAAGGTCCTTTCACATAAATGGGCTCGTTGGACCATCTCTGTATAAGTGCGGATGTTTTGAGGCCCAAGTTGTTGAATAAAGCTGGGCCTTAAACTGTTTAGAAAGTGATTAGCCTTTAACAGGTCTGTGCCGATGAGATGGGGAGCATAAGGTGCCAATCTTGATAATGGGAGCTCATATTCCACCACCGACATCATGCCCTGCCTCAACGAGGCAAATTCCTCCGCCTTCCTTTCCTTGACAAGATCGGAGAAATATTTTGCACAGAATAGTTCCAGAAATACCGCCCAAGTGAGTTGCCTATTTTGGAGAGGGGCCGATGTTGCTTTCCACCGCATGCGTGCATCCTTGTGAAGTTGGAAGGTGGCCAAAAGGACCTTCTCATGGTCCGAACATTGCATAACATTAAAGACTCGATCCATCACGTCCATCCAACTCTCTGCTTCATCGGGGTTTGATGAGTCGGAGAACTTCGGAGGGTTCAAATTTTGGAAATTCTGATGTAGGTCACCCATGCCTACCCTCGCACCAGCTTGGGCCATTATTTAGAGGGCCTGAGTAAGACCTGCAACCATTTGTTGCATCAAATCCTAGTTTACACGGTGAGCCATTGCGAGAATATGGTACCTGAGAAAATAACCATCTATTTTTTCTTCTAGAATTGGTGGGGGTTAATCTTAGAAATGAATTCTAAGTAACTATCTCATCCCGGGCTCTACCCAATCTCACATGGGTTTGAAAATTCCTTCCTAGTCCATAGGTATGGGTCCTAATCCTTGGACATAACCTATGACATGACATTTTTCTAGGACTTACGTATGCCTAGGCTCTGATACCAACTTAACTGTCACACCCCAAGACATATGTACAATGGAAGCAATTCGGGGACGTGAGCAGTCAGTAATACGCCTCAAGGTAGCAATATAATCAGAGTGCAATAAACATCCGCATAAAGAGGAATGCACAAGAATATGGACTCAAAAATCCAACTTTATTGAATAATAATCAAAGTTTACATGACCACATGACTTTGACTCTTTAATTCTAGACTCAATAAAAAGAAAATTACATAGTTGACTCATGACTCTTGAACTATCTAGGGCTTTCTCTCGATCTTCATTTGCTCTCGCCCTCAGACCCGTCATAGGAGAAATCTGAATCCATACTGCTAAAGTTTCCTGAAAAGATTGAAAAAAGTAGGGTAATGAGCACACTTGCCCAGTAGGTATCTTCGTATCAACATGAAGGTAATATTTAAGTAATTAGCATTTTAGCTCTAGAATGTAAGGTAAAAGAAAAAGGTGATAAATCACGCGTATAAAACCAAAGTAACATAAATAACATAATGTGATCAAGATAAGTGATTTGAGATGATATAAGATCATGATCAAGCAAGAATGTAATGTGGCCTTTCACGAACGAGAATGCACTTGCATGTAACGAGAACTCACTTTTCACTTTTCATAACCATAAAGGCAATGTGGTGCGGACACCAGAGCACGCGAGAGGCACGAGCCAGCGAGCCACCGGTACCGTACGCGGAGCACCACTCGAGCCACTTCGGCATCCATATGGCTCGGAGATGGTCTAGAGACTCCACCTTGAGTCTCGGTATTTTTCGTATTTTGTTTGTATGTTGTGTGTATTTTATTTAGATTGTAATTTGGATTGTAATAGGGGTTTATATGTAATTTGGGACCACCCGGGTCCCACGGGCCCCCCCATCCCACCTCCCACTGATCCACCTCATCACTGGGGCCCATGTGGGGTCAGTCAAACCTTCCATTGTGGGCTTCTAGAAGGTGGGACCAAAGGAGGGGACAAAGGGGGGAGCATCTCCTAGATCTCTCCTTAATTTAAGGGAGTGTCCCCCTCCTTTTGTATTAGTTTAATAGGTTTTGAATCTTATTTTATTTGTTCCAAACCACATGGGAGAAATACTTTTGTTGACTCCCAAGTATGCCCCTCCCAAATCTAGATCTAGGGGTATTTTATGTCATTTTGCAATTCATACAAATACCATGTAATTCTCATTTTAGTTGAATTAATGTCATTTTGAACTTGCAAAATTGCTTGAGCAAAGGCCTAGGCCGCCCCTCTCTCTCCCTTGGAGCTGTGAAGGCTTCCCTCTGGAGGTGTGACTCCTCCCCTTATCATTCCGGTCACCGCCGCCGCCGCCACGAGCCGCCATCGCATCACCGCCGAGATCGTCGGAGTTCTACCTTCATCCGACCACAGCAGCTTCCACGAATTCTCTGTGTCAGCCATGAGCTCAGATCGACCTGGGGATTTTAGGGGATGCTCCAGAGGTATCAAGCACATCCCAAAAATTTTGGTTGGTCATAAAGATCCCATTTGATATTTTTTTATTTTGGTCCAACCTTAATTTCCAGATATGTCTACTTGCTGTTTCAATTTCCACCCGCCCTGTGTTTCCCCTGTTCGTACCCCTTTCTGATTTTTTTTAGAGCTCCAAATTTTACTGGAAGTTCTTTCCATCAACCCCACCGTTCCCAAATTTTCTTGAATTTTTGTGAGGCCATCCCATATTTTTTCAAAAATCGATCTCAGAGATAGCTACAGTGCTATCCACCTATTCCGAGATCCGACCACCCTCCAGTAAACAAATCATAACAAATCGCAGCCACCTCCAATCAGTCCACAAAAAATATCCCCGTTCTCCGTGTTCCAAATCCCACAAGTTTGGTGAAGAGCTCAGGAGCTGAATCGGCCATATTCCTCACGGTCAAAGGTAGTCTTCAGACAACTCACCTGTAGATCTGAGATTTTGGTTACTGTACAACAGGGACTTGTAAATTCAATAATGTTCTGATCCGACCAGATCCATCAGATCTTTCTGGCTCTAGATTGAAGATTTTGAAGAGAGCTTTCCAATGATAGCTCATGCGTCCCGATCCGACGTCGGGATTGATCGCAGCGGCCGTTTTCGCCGGAGAGCGCGCCGGAAAATAGCAATCAAAATCCGTGGGAAGTTAGTTCAAGAATTGGGAATCGGGGCCGATCGACCCCCGATCGGTGTTCCCGGCCGACCGCCATTTCTGGAGGAGCGCCACCAGGGGTCCCCATCACAGTGGGTCCCACCCCCGCAGATCCGGAGGACAGCGCCGTCCGTGGGCCCCACGGGCCCGTAGAAGCCGCCGTTCGGAAAGCACGAAAACGCAGAGTTCGGCACTGCCGGGCGACATCAAGATGCTGCCCGTCAACCCGAGTTGCGTGATTCCCGGACCCCACATGTGACCTTTTACCTCCCTGTGTGGAGTGGGTCGACTTAGTGTATTGCTGTAATAATTGTTAACCGGGAGTCGTGATTCGGCCGGGGTTGTCTTCGCCACGCCGGGTGCGTGGAGGTAATGGTCCGAACCTCTTGGCGTTCATTTGCTTAGCTAGTATATGGTCTTTTGCCGCTGCCGAGAGTGATAGGTACTAGCCCGTGTGTCCATGTCACCGCTGTGAGTGTGAGAGTGACCCGTCCCGTGACTCGATCCGAGTCCGGAAGTGAGTCGACTACCCGTGAACTCTGCCGGTTCTTCAACCGCGCACGATCCGCGTTTCCCTCGCTTGGGACGACGAGTGAGCTTGCGTTTCTGTTAGCGACGTATAGCCCATAGGAGCTCTCCGTGTCGGGCTTAGTGTCTCTCCTATCATGTGTTGCTGGTCGTGTCCGCATCTAGAGTCCGAGGTCCATACCATGTAGAGTCAGTTCCCGTGTCCGTCCCGCATCAGTTTGGTATCAGAGCGAGTTGAGTCTAGGGTAGTCATTGCTTAAGTCTTGCATGCATCATGGTCTAAGTCGAGTCTACGACCATCATTACTTTAAAAAAAAAGTGCTTCAAATTTACATTTCATCCCAATAACCCGATATATAAAAAGGTGTTGTCCGAACGTTAGGATACGCCTATCGGGAAGGCCGCACACTTGCGCGAGTGATATTCGGATCGATTAACTCGCCCCGTACTGAGTCTTGGTGTCTTGTCCTTAGTGTGCATGCATCCCAACCTTGCATAGTCGGTCTCGTGTCATGTTCAAATGGCCTTGCATGTCCATTCCTAGGGATCCGTTCCCATCCTTTGGCAACTATGGCCAACCCATGCCAACCCGTCCAAGGCGACAAGTCCGTGTCCGAGTACATTAGGGACTTCGAAGTGTACCGGTTTGGAAATGAGAGCACCACGACTGCCTCCCAGTTCCGGAGAGGTTTGCGGCTTCATTTCCGGTATGAATGTCTTATCCGTGACGCGTTCTCTCTGGCGCAGTGTTATCAGGTCGCTCTCGAGGTCGAGCCTTTCGAGGCCCGATTTGATGCCGCCATTCGGCGAGCAGATGCCGCCCTTCGGCAAGCCTCTACCTCTCAGTCGATTCCCGAGCCGGTCGACAGCCTACCCCATGGTCTTCCCCACCCACGAGCCATGCTACCACCCTCTTCTTCCGAACTCTATTCGGAACCATCTCATTTGGAGCCACCCAAGCCCGAGCCACCCGTATTTCTAACGGGTACACTTTACATAGCCGAGCCACTACTTAGTTGGCTCAAGGATAGCTTGGTCCCACTTCCCTTCCAATCTATGGACCCTATCCTACCTCTGGTGCCAATCAACTCATTCCATACCACTTTCCGGTCTAGTCACCATGTGGATACATTGGATGACCTTCTTAACGGATTAGACCGGCAATTGACATTTACGCACTTGTTGGCTCCAGGCTTCGACCGACCCACAGGTCGTAGTTTCACTCATCCCGCTTTAGGGTCCATCACCTCCGTGTACACCGTGGGTCATGTTACCACGGAGGTTCTTCTACTCCTCCATATGCCGGCCGAGTCAGACTTCATTCCCCTTTGCCCAAGGGAGGAATCTTACTTTCTACCTATGACTGTCGTCCCATCTCTCACAATGAATGAAGGTGATCATTTACACCTCCAAGATTTCCAAATGTGGGACAGTGATTTGTGGAAGCCTAGTCCGAGAGGTCATACCTTCTTTGATCCCTTCGACCCATTCTTTTGTGGACCCCGTGACCCACCATATTTACTCCACCTTTTCGAGAGAGTCCACCATCATACCCCCATCGTCTCATCTCCCTTCATGGATGAAGGAGATCAACAACACCTTCTAGACTTCCACACATGGGATCTTGAGATGAGAGAATCCATATCGAGGGGTCACACATTCTTTGATCCCATCGATCCCTTTCTTAGTGGGCCCCTTGGTCCACAATCTCCATTCCACTTCTTTAGGGGAGGTCACCATTATACCCCTCCCCCATGGACCGGGCCATCGGCACCCACAGAGTCCGTTCACGGGCGAGAGACACCCGACCCTCCTGTTCCACCCAAACCTCCCAAATCTAAAGGACCGTCTTATGGTTGTACCGACATTCAGTCACACTTAGGGTATGCATGGCACACCTTCAGATGTCCTGGACCACCTTGCATATGATTGGGTCGAACTAACATTAGGTTTGTTTAGGGTTGTGTGTGCATACGTGTGTGTTTTTTTTCTTTTGCTAAGCATGTTAGGAGTCTGCATGACGACGTCCGTCGTCACATTGAGTCCAGCAATGCACGTTACAAAGAGCTAGCCGATGCTCACCGACACCACCGAGAGTTCCAAGAGGGCAAATATGTCATGATCAGGGTAAGACCTGAACGGTTTCCCTCTGGAACCGTTAAGAAGTTGCAAGCACGCAGAGCCGGTCCATTTAGATTGTTGAAACGTGTTTGATCCAATGCGTATGTTGTGGACCTGCCCGAGGAATATGGTATAAGCTCAACTTTCAATATGTCGGATCTAGCTGCATATAGGGACCCAACGGTGATCCCCAGTGAGTCTTTCGAGCCATCCCCTCCCATTGAGAGTGATCCCACACCTGAGTGTCCACCTTCAGCCCCTTTTCCACGGCAGCGAGAGCATATAGATCGTATACTGGATGAGCAGGTGACAATTACCAGGAGTGGATCTTACCCACGCTACCTAGTGCAATGGAGAGGACGGCCCGCCACCAAGGATACTTGGATCACCTATGGAGAGTTGCAGCAAATCGATCCGGACCTTCTGGAGTGCTACCAGAGCGATATAGACCCTTACTCGATAGGGTCGAGTTTCTCCCACCCGGGGAGAATTGGTGCGGACACCAGAGCACGCGAGAGGCACGAGCAGGCGAGCCACCGGTACCGTACGCGGAGCACCACTCAAGCCACTTCGGCATCCATATGGCTCGGAGACGGTCTAGAGACTCCCCCTTGAGTCTCGGTATTTTTCGTATTTTGTTTGTATGTTGTGTGTATTTTATTTAGATTGTAATTTGGATTGTAATAGGGGTTTATATGTAATTTGGGACCACCCGGGTCCCACGGGCCCCCCATCCCACCTCCCATTGATCCACCTCATCTCTGGGGCCCATGTGGGGTCAGTCAAACCTTCCATTATAGGCTTCTAGAAGGTGGGACCAAAGGAGGGGACAAAGGGGGGAGCATCTCCTAGATCTCTCCTTAATTTAAGGGAGTGTCCCCCTCCTTTTGTATTAGTTTAATTGGTTTTGAATCTTTTTTATTTGTTCCAAACCACATGGCAGAAATACTTTTGTTGACTCCCAAGTATGCCCCTCCCAAATCTAGATCTAGGGGTATTTTATGTCATTTTGTAATTCATACAAATACCATGTAATTCTCATTTTAGTTGAATTAATGCCATTTTGAACTTGGAAAATTGCTTGAGCAAAGGCCTAGGCCGCCCCTCTCTCCCCCTTGGAGCTGTGAAGGCTTCCCTCTGGAGGTGTGACTCCTCCCCTTATCATTCCGGTCACCGCCGCCGCCGCCGCCGCCACGAGCCGCCATCGCATCACCGCCGAGATCGCCGGAGTTCTACCTTCATCCGACCACAGCAGTTTCCACGAATTATTTGTGTCAGCCACGAGCTCAGATCGACCTGGGGATTTTAGGGGATGCTCCAAAGGTGTCAGGCACATTCCAAAAATTTTGGTTGGTCATAAAGATCCCATTTGATATTTTTTTATTTTCGTCCAACCTTAATTTCCAGATCTGTCTGCTTGTTGTTTCAATTTCCACCCGCCCTGTGTTTCCCCTGTTCGTACCTCTTTCCGATTTTTGTTAGAGCTCCCAATTTTATTGGGAGTTCTGTCCATCACCCCACCATCACCAAATTTTCTTGAATTTTTGTGAGGCCATCCCATATTTTTTCAAAAATCAATCTCAGAGATAGCTACAGTGCTACCCACCTATTCCCAGATCCGACCACCCTCCAGTAAACAAATCATAACAAATCTCAGCCACCTCCAATCAGTCCACAAAAACTATCCCCATTCTCCTTGTTCAAAATCCCACAAGTTTGATGAAGAGCTCAGGAGCTGAATCGGCCATCTTCCTCACGGTCAAAGGCAGTCTTCAGACAACTCACCTATAGATCTGAGATTTCAGTTACTGTACAATAGGGACTTGTAAATTCAATAAAGTTCTGATCCGACCAGATCCAGCAGATCTTTCTGGCTCTAGATTGAATCCTTTGAAGAGAGCTTTCCAACGATAGCTCATGCTTCCCGATCCGACGTCGGGATTGATCGCAGCGGCCATTTTCGCAGGAGCGCGCTCTGGAAAATAGCAATCAAAATCCGTGGGAAGTTAGTTCAAGAATTGGGAATCGGGGCCGATCGACCCCCGATCGGTGTTCCCGGCCGACCGCCATTTCTGGAGGAGCGCCACCAGGGGTCCCCATCACAGTGGGTCCCACCCCCGCAGATCCGGAGGACAACGCCGTCCGTGGGCCCCATGGGCCCGTAGAAGCCGCCGTTCGGAAAGCACGAAAACGCAGAGTTCGGCACCGCCGGGCGACATCAAGATGCTGCCCGTCAACCCGAGTTGCGTGATTCCTGGACCCCACATGTGACCTTTTACCTCCCTGCATGGAGTGGGTCGACTTAGTGTATTACTGTAATAATTGTTAACCGGGGGTTCGTGATTCGGCCGGGGTTGTCTTCGCCACGCTGGGTGCGTGGAGGTAATGGTCCGAACCTCTTGGCGTTCATTTGCTTAGCTAGTATATGGTCTTTTGCCGCTGCCGAGAGCGATAGGTACTAGCCCTTGTGTCTATGTCACCGCTGTGAGTGTGAGAGTGACCCGTCCCGTGACTCGATCAGAGTCCGAAAGTGAGTCGACTACCCGTGAACTCTGTCGGTTCTTCAACCGCGCACGATCCGCGTTTCCCTCGCTTGGGACGACGAGTGAGCTTGTGTTTCTGTTAGCGACGTATAGCCTATAGGAGCTCTCCATGTCGGGCTTAGTGTCTCTTTTATCATGTGTTGCTGGTCGTGTCCGCATCTAGAGTCCGAGGTCCATACCACGTAGAGTCAGTCCCCGTGTCCGTCCCGCATCACTATGCACTAGAATATCATGTAACAAGCATGTAATAATTTCATGACGAGCCTCGTCGATTTCACCCGTTTATAAAAAAGTACTCCCGGCGCAATGTGATGCCAGTGTTCATCATACCCCATGGTTTATAGTATATTTCTGACAATCAGTTGAGGGGGCTAGTGTCGAGCCCTTGGACACAATTAGTGCCCGATCTGTATCTTCACGTTATAAATCAAACTACTTCCACGAGATATAACAATAAAGTATGGCCAGTAATATAACAATTCAAACAATAAGCTCATGATAACAAGATCAAGATAAGAACGTACCAAATATGATCATGAGAGTTCAAAGATCGAATTAAGGATAAGGTCATGCCACGGGAGGGATCCAGCAGCATAACGGTACATTCAACAGTTTCCATAATTCATTAATAATTTATTGAAAAAGGTGTTAGGTTCTAGATAATCAATAGACCATCTAGGAACATAGGAAAATCAACCCGTGGGTCAAACCTTAGGTTAAGAACACTTGAGACATAAAACGGTCATGCCTGGGCCATTTCTTTAAGTAACGGTCATAGCCTGGCCGCAATTGGAAGGTGACGGTCCTCAACTGGCCGCAATCATGTTGGAGTCGACGCTAGAAAGGAATAAAGTCGATGCAATGATCAATCCTTGTAGAAGACGGTCACAGGAGGGCCGCTACTTGACAGTGGCGGTCTCCTGATGGCCGCAACTTAGCCAGGGTTCAGAAAAACGTCGGTATGATATGTGCTTTCTAATCCATTGGGCTTTTAGGGTACAACCAGCTCGACGTCCTAGTGGGAATCCCAAGATTGCGGAGACTTACAAAGGTCTTGAAACATGATCCCCTAGTCCGACAGAAGGAATATTCGGCGGAGAGGTTCACATGTCCAAGAAAGTGCACTTATAAGTGCAAAGTGTAACTAATGATATTGTACAGGAATACGTTCCATGTACTTAAGAAAGACTCAAGATGAGAGTGAAACATTGTAATGCCGAGAATTTTCTAAGAATTTTTCAGATTTAAAATATAATTATTAAGCATTTAATAGGATATTAATTGAATTATAATGAATTAAATCTAATTATTTAGGCCCTACACTAATCTAATTGGATTGGGCCCATATAATAAAACCAATAGGCTCAAAAAGATTGTTTTGGACCTTGGCCCATGCTCTAGAACCTTAAAATAGGTGAAATCACAGAATTAAGGAGATAATTACTCCTTGGCATATAAATAGAAGGATAATATCAAAAGAGTTTGAAGTATTTCAAATTCGACGCTCACAGCATAAAACGGTCTATCGCAAGACCGCTAACGGGCTGTAAACGGTCGTCCAATGACCGTTAACGAATGTAGATTCCGTGAGAGGAAGAAAACGTGAAAAGGTTGGATTTTTAGCATCCAAATCATCTTGGATCGACTCTATCAGCTAATTAGATAGGTCTATAAGGATGGTAGATCGAATGGAAAGTCTAATTGGGACTCTAAGCTCGTTCTAATCCTCAAACCCTAGCTAAAACCTATAAATAGGTCCCATATTTGACATGTGCGACCTCTACTTTGGCTCGCGTGGAACCCAGGTAAGGTGATCGAATTAGAAGTAAGTTTCTTCTAGGAATTTGTTCATTATACTTAGAACTAAGTACCCTCCAAATTTTGTTCTAGGATATCAATCCTACGTGAAGTTAGAAGCTTCCAAAGTCGTTCTTTCTACATTAAGAACCCAGGAATTAGTGCCTTCGACCCAAGAAGATCAAAGAATTCGGAGCCCAAAACGAGGTAATTAGATGGAGATTCTTTAGAACTTTATGTTCCCCTATATATCTTCTACTTACCCTCAAAATTTCACGTCCATAGGTCAAGGGAATAAGGAGATAGAGGGACGTGAAGTTGCTGATTTAGAGCAAGAAAGTGTAGAACTAAGGCTTGATTCCAGTCAGAAATTCGAAGTCTAGGAGCACTGTTAAAGGTAGGTTATCTCAGGAAAGGCCCAAATTTGAAGTCAGGAATAAAAGCCCTCTTGTTTCATTTGTTTACATGCATTGTACTTTGTGAATTTCTTATTTTAGTTAAGACTATGCATTTAGTATATTCTTTATGCATGAACTAGCCCTAATGAAGTAAAAATATGAGTTTTGCTTGTAATCACATAAACCTATGCATATTGTTGGCCTTAAAATTTTCTATCATGATCATGAAAGTTAGAATATGTTGATTTCCAGACATGATATGTCTTAATTAGCATTTTTGTTTAGTTATCTTTTGAACTCAGATTTACGCAGGAAGAAACGGTCTTCGTATGGACCACTAGAGAACTGTCGCGGTCGTACGATAGACCGCTAACTGCAAAGTGACAGTCTTCCAATTGACCATTTTCAATTTCTGAATTTCTACATTATTTTAACCCTAGACTTAATGCAGATTTGCCATAATTATTATATGTTAAGCCTAGTTAACTAAGTCTTATTCCTGATTTAATTACTAGTTTTATATACGTAGTTAATGTACTTGTTTATCATAATAGATTTCATGTTTCATGTACATTGGTATTATTTTAACTTATGTTAATTTATGCCCAAAAATCATATACTCTTGTAATTAAATACATGTTTCTAAAAGATTCATGATTTAACTTGATCACTATTTTATTTCGATTTTCTCTCTTATCCAAGTGTCATTTTCTTAAGTACATGGCACATACCTCGGTATTGTTGAGTAGTGGACATCGGATCTAGAGGGGAGCGGTGAATAGATCTGCCCCTCTTTTCGCAATGCAACCCTCTATATAGCTAGATAAAATAAATTACAGCGGAATATAACTAACTTAACGAAGGACACAACGATTTGCTTAGCAAGATGATTACGTAATATAGAGATTGTACCTAAGCATGCATCTAGAACGAAGCAATCACATAAACAAACCACAACACAAAGGATTTTAAGGTGGTTCGGACTGAATCTGTCACGTCCCGAGAGCGGAAGATACCCGAGACACGACGGGTCTTTATATAGAACCAAAGCAAGCTAGGCAATTTTACAAGATCTTCAGAGTGCGACAAAAACTAGAAGATACATTGGACTATTATTATTATTATTACATAACCAAAGTACAACAGTTATTTATCAAACTACCACAATCATTTATTTTGAACATGAAAGGTACAACTGATACAAGCTAAGATCAACTCCACACCCTCGATTACAATGATACTAAAACTACTCTCATCACTCGGCTTCTTCCCCATCGGTGTCCTGTTCGATCGCTATGCTCCCTGAAAACGTTAAAAAGTCATAGCATGAGCGAAAAACGCCCAGTAGGATTTACATCTCAATTCTCAGCAGAATTTAAGTGAATTACACATTACATTAATGAAAGGATGTATGCATGCCGACAAATAACATCAAGAAATGACCGGAATTCACAAGGAATTTAACTGAAGAGTAAAGATTAAGAACTCAATTTCATAGGGAATTAATAAGTGATATCAACAACAAATACTGGAATAGCAAGTAATATCTGAATAGCAATCATTGTAAACAAGTAAATTCAATCACATGGAATTGGCTATATATATAACATTTCAAATTATCATTGCCCATTCGGGCTAAACAAGTCAAGTATTGCCCTTGCGGGCCACGCAAGTCAAGTGAAAGAGCAGTGGAATGTCTAAATCCTGCATGTAGGTTCGGTGCAATGCTAGACACCGCAAGCAAGAGATCTTCCCTCGGGTTTTGGGCGCTCCCCCCAGGACCAGACCAGGCCCTTATTTGCCAGCATTATTTAGTCATTTATTTTTGACACCCACTCATGTATAATAAGTATAGCCAATAAAGAATTCAAGGTTTGACCGGTATTCAGTATAAGGCAGATTTGGAATCCAAAGATACAGATACGTAAAACATTGCTAAGGACTAATGCATGCATTACTAAAGGATTAATTTCAAGTCTACGCATAACTGACAGAAGAGACACCTTGGTCAGGGGTGCTGGTAATCGAATGGTAACACCTTTAAATATAGAGGAAGTAATTGTGATTTATTAATGCAATTAATAAAATTTTAATGTAAGTTTGAACAATAGTATGTGGCGTTGTTATACCATAAGTTTTTCCTAAGGGGAAGGTTACTGGTGTTCCAGTCCAATGTCCTTCCTGGACGGAAGTTCATTTTCTTTGTGTAAAGTTAACAGATAGTTAATGGCACTTAATAATATTTACAAGATATTAAAATTATAATTCCAAGGCATTAAAATTTCTAGAGTGATAGTACATAATTTTTGGGGTGTTAATACATTATTATTATTAGCAACACTATCCTAAGATTACACCACTAATATACTTAAGGAGATATACTGTACTTAATTAACATGTTATCAAAGATACTAAAAATATTATGCCATACAAATTCGTAAAAATATTAATTAAATTGCTAAGAATATGTTGATCAATTTTGTATTCTATGCCAATTGCTAATACAATTATTATCATGAGCTAACCAGTTAATTACACCTGACTTAAAATTTACTATTCATTCAGAAAAATACTATTCATCAAAAATTTGACTAGCTGATAAAAAAAATAGCAAATGGTATATCGAAATTTTGTATAACAATTTGTCTTCTGGAACTTTTTATAGAAAAATTTACATTTAGATCTAGGCTCGTTTTGAAGTGATTTTAATAGGAACTGATTACACTAAGTTTAACAAATTAATTACAGGTTAACAGATTTTGGCAGATCGGCTAACATGATTATAATAGATTAATGGTTTAACAGTTTAAACAGTAACACTTTTAACGTTTAACAGATGAAATGTTTAATGTTAACTATCAGTTTAACATATTAAACGTTTAAAGTTCTATATTATGTAACAGTTTAAGGTTAACTGATAGTACAGATTAACATTAACTGATTACACTAAGTTTAACAGATTAACGATTTAACAGTTTAAACCGTAACACTTCTAATAGGTTGGCAGGTTAGCGACAATGAGTCTAACAGGTTAACAGTTTAAACAATAGTGCTTCTAATAGTAACAGTAAATGGTGAAAAGTAAAAATTTTGACTATCATATAAAAATTCAGAAAAATAGTAATTAATTAGTAAACACGATGGTAAACACAATTGTCTTCTGAGCCTGACCCTAATAAAATCATTTACCTAACTTAATCGGTGAATTAATCCTGACTTAAAATGCGGAAAACACTATTCACGTGATAATTAGACTACTTGGAAAAATCTATAAAATTCACATTTGATAGAGCACATTTTTATAAGCAACTTTATCTTCTTCGACCAAGCCATTAAAAATCACTAAATGAGCATTTAGGGGGTTTTAATGATATTTTAAGCTAAACTTTGTGGGATTAAAGTTGATTAAACTATAACTCAGTACAATTAAACTAAACTATACATGCTGTAAGGTTTTACTATACCTTGAACATACTGTGAACATATAACTTTAACATATATAATATATAATGACTAAACTGTTAATACGGTATGTGTGTATTGTCTCACAGAATATAATTACACTGTGAATATGTATTAGTCTACCCCATTGTTGCTTCCAGCAAGGGTTTTGTCCCCTTTATATCATTTCTAATATCATTTATACATAACTAATAGTTATTTAACAGTCAACTATCTATATACTCTAACTTTATACACTGTAAACCGTTAAATACATTGTATAGTAGTTATTAGTTCACTAATGTTAATTATGCATGACTAAATTAAATCAATTATATATATTTTTATATACATAGCAGGGTTAAAAGATTTTTATCTTTTTGTTTTGAAAGGATCTGGAAGCAAAATTTTAAGAGTATACGTTTTCCATTTTTGTGGATTTTTCCATATAATTATTTTAAAAATTTCATCAGTCAAAATTTGAGCACGGGTCGACCCAGGGTCGACTCGGTTGTCATGTATTTCCAGCAGCAAGGGTCGACCCCTGGTCGACCCCTTGTTGCTTCTAGTTTCCAACAAGGGTTTTCAGCAGGGAGTCTTAAATGTATTTGGCTGGCTCACTAGAGTACTAGTATAATCTTAACTGTCAGGGGCTTACGGACAAGCTTTACTAATAGTGTATATATCTTTTAACAGGGTGTTTTTCATGTATATGGCTCACTAGATTAACTATCATATTAATAACGACACTACCAAATTAGCTAGTTTAATTAACATGGTACAAGTAACATGCTTTATTAATAGGTGCATAACCTTATCTAACAAGGTTAATCGACATGATGAGCAGGTTTGTCATTAACAAAGTTAACTAAAATATTTTCTCAACAAAACTTATGAACATGTTTTAATTAAATTTGGTGCATGCATGTGGAAACAATTGTGGAGATGAAGATATGCTAATTATTATTTTGCAAGGGAATTGAGAACACCTACCTCTTAAGATGAAGACCAAAAGAATAATGAAATAAAAATAGCTCCCAGCACCAAAGCTTCTCTGCGCAGGAAGCTTCACAGCAACCCTCTCTTCAACATCCGTAACCCTTCTAGGTAGGGGAGTTCTGGCTCTTCTCATTATCTTATAAGGATAGTGTTTAGGGAACAACTAGGGGAACAAGGTGACAAAGCCTTGTCACCCATGAGCTGCCTGCCCAGCTTGGTGCGATCCCAAGCTGGGGGAAAGGGACATGCTACCAACTAATGAATTATTTAGGTTTAATTTTTGTTAGTTAGAATTAATTAGTTTAAGATGGATTAATCTTCTAATTAATCATGATTAATTAGTCTAAGATGGATTAGGTACTTAATAATCATCTAACTATGATTCTTAATTAATTAGGTTTAGCATTAGTCAATTAGAATTAATTAACTTAAGAGTTTTTGATTAGCTTAAGTGAGATTTGCAAAAATTCCATTTTGTACGTAGGTGTGGATGGTGAGTATTGAACCTTGGACCTCATGGTGAATGGTAAGGCTCTTAACCACTCCTCTAGACTATTTGTTGTGAAGTGGACACTCTTTACTTAAAATGACTCTACCTTTTGATCTTTAACTTAAGCCCTTTAAAGAATTTTTATAAGTTGTTTGTAAATACATATGTGCTAGCTAATTGCTAATATTATCAATAATAATACCACTATATTATATTATATATTATATATATATATATATATATATATATTTTTTAGAGGTGTTACACCCTCCCCCACTAAAAAGAATTTGGTCCCCAAATTCAATTACATGGGGATAGTTCTATCTAGTAAAAGAAATGCATAATGTCAACAACACTTACAGTCTGAAATAACTCGGGGAATCTCGCTTTTATAGACTCCTCCGTCTCCCAGGTTGCTTCTCGCTCGGAGCATCGATTCCACTGGATTTTTAACATAGGGATCGTCTTGCTCCTGAGAACTCGAACTTCTTGATCAAGAATACGCATCGGTCTTTGCTCGAAGGTAAGATCCCTTTGAATCACCAAACTGGCGTGGTCAATGATGTGAGAAGGATCAGGCACATATTTCTTCAGCATAGAAACATGAAATACATTGTGTACTTCTGAGAGTTGAGGAGGTAGAGCAACCCGATAGGCTACCTCACCCACTCTTTCCAACACCTCAAATGGGCCGATGAATCTTGGTGCAAGTTTTCCTTTAATACCAAATCTCCTGATGCCTCGACTCGGAGATACCTTGAGGAATACATGATCACCAATCTGAAATTCCAAGTCTCTCCTTCTGTTATCAGCATATGATTTCTGTCTGGACTGTGCCATCTTCAACCTTTCTCTGATGAGGTGAATCTTCTTCGTCGATTCCCTTACCATGTCAGGACCAAGAAGTTGTTTTTCACCAATTTCATTCCAGCATATAGGAGATCTACAACTCCTGCCGTACAATGCCTCGAATGGTGCCATCTGAATGCTTGCTTGATAGCTGTTATTGTAGGCAAACTCGGCTAGGGGTAAGTGGTCGTGCCAACTCCCACCGAAGTCTAAAATACATGCCCTTAACATATCTTCAACAACCTGATTTGCTCTTTCAGTCTGACCATCTGTCTGGGGATGGAAAGCAGTACTGAAATTGAGCTTTGTTCCCATAGAATGTTGTAGACTCTTCCAAAAATGAGAGGTGAAGCGGGGATCTCGGTCTGAAACGATCGAGACGGGAACCCCATGCAATCTGACAATCTCCTTCATATATATGGCAGTAAGTACGTCGATTGACCATCGGCTTTTAATTGGTAAAAAATGCGCCGATTTTGTGAGTCGATCGATAATTATCCAAATACCATCATAACCGCTCCTAGACTTGGGCAATCCCACAATAAAGTCCATGCCAATATCTTCCCACTTCCATTTTGGGATATTTAGTGGATGTAACTTTCCGGCGGGCTTTTGATGTTCCGCCTTCACTTGCTGGCATGTGAGGCAACGAGATACAAAATCTGCTACCTCTCTTTTCATGTTTGGCCACCAGAAAGTTCTCTTCAAGTCTTGGTACATCTTAGTAGCTCCAGGATGTATCGTGTATTTTGATCGGTGAGCTTCTTCTAATATTTTCTTCTTCAATTCCGGACAGTCAGGTACACATGTCCGTTCATGAAATAACAATCTGCCATCTGGTGCCATCTTGAAATCAGGCTTCTCTTCTATCTTGCCTTTGATTTCTACCAGTATTGGATCCTCTTCTTGCAGTTTTGTGATTTCCGGCAATAAGTCTGGATGTAGGCTTATATAAGAGAGAATAACACCTGGAACCTTCTCATCTGCATTAATGTCCAGCTCGACAAGTTGTTCTAGCAGCTTCCACTCTTGTATCATACAGTTGGCTAGAATTACTTTAGGCTTCCGACTGAGGGCATCTGCTACTGAGTTACCCTTGCCAGGATGGTATTGGATGTTGAAGTCGAAATCCTTGAGATATTCGAGCCATCGCCTTTGCCGCATATTCAATTCTTTTTGGGAGAATAGATATTTAAGGCTCTTGTGATCGGAGTATACAGTGAATTGCTCTCCATAGAGATAGTGCCTCCAGATCTTTAGAGCAAATACTACCGCGGCTAATTCCAAGTCATGCACTGGGTAGTTCTCCTCATGTTTCTTCAGTTGACGGGAAGCATATGCGATAACTTTCCCATTCTGCATCAACACACAACCGAGGCCAATTCCGGAAGCATCGGTATAAACTTCATATCTTTCTCCTTCTGTCGGTAATGATAGAACTGGAGCAGTGGTTAAGAGATCCTTGAGGGTTTGGAAACTCTTTTCACAATCACTACTCCATTCATATGGTATTTCCTTGCGGGTTAACCTTGTTAGAGGAACCGCAATTTTGGAGAAGTCCTTAATAAAACGCCGGTAATAACCAGCTAAGCCCATGAAGCTTCGCACCTCTGTTGCATTAGAGGGTTGACCCCAGTTCTTCACTGCTACAATCTTTGACGGATCAACAGCGATTCCATCCTTTGAGATAATATGACCCAGAAATGATACTTTCTCCAGCCAAAACTCACATTTGCTGAATTTAGCATATAGCTTGTTGTCTCTTAATATCTGTAGGGCCTTCATGAGGTGTTCTTCATGATCTTCATCAGTCTTTGAGTAGATCAAAATATCATCAATAAAGACCACAATAAATTGGTCTAAATGTGGCCTGAAAATGCTGTTCATTAACTGCATAAAGGCTGCAGGGGCATTTGTTAGTCCGAAAGGCATAACGGTAAATTCGTAATGCCCATACCTGCTTCGGAATGCAGTTTTATGAATGTCTTCTTCCTTGATCCTCAATTGGTGGTAACCAGAACGAAGATCAATCTTGGAAAAGTAAGAAGCTCCAGAAAGTTGATCAAATAGATCATCGATCCTCGGCAGTGGATATTTGTTCTTGATTGTAAGATGGTTCAGCTGCCGATAATCGATACATAGCCTCATCGTTCCATCCTTCTTTTTGACAAATAGCACGGGTGCTCCCCAAGGGGAAGTACTCGGCCTAATGAAGCCTTTCTTCAGTAAATCCATCAGCTGTTCCTTCAGCTCCTTCAATTCAGCAGGCGACATCCGGTAGGGTGCCTTAGATACAGGACCAGCACCAGGAATAATGTCAATAGAGAATGACACATCTCTTTCCGGGGGTAAACCAGGCAGTTCTTCTGGGAATACGTCAGGGAAATCCTGAACCACTCGAATGTCTTCAACTCTTGACTTGTCAGCTTCCGTGGTAGTTACAAATGCCAAGAAAGCCGTACATCCCTTAGTCACCAGTTTACTAGCTCGAAGAGCTGAGATGAGTAGGGATTTATTCCGAGGTTTAATATAAACTAACTCGGGATAACCCACAAAAGTTATCTTGCCATGTCGGCAATCTACCGTGGCTTGGTGGGTTGACAACCAGTCAGCTCCCAAGATAACATCATGTTGATCCATGTCAAGACATATCAAATTAGCAGGTAAATTATTACCGTGCACCTCAACCTCACAATTCGGGTAGTGATGTGTAACATCAGATTTATTCCCAAGAGGTGTAGAAATAATCAAGTCTAACTGTTCTGATTCTCTAGTGAATGATGCAGTAAACTTCTTGGAAGCAAAAGAATGGGTTGCTCCAGTATCAAAGAGAACTTTAGCAGATTTAGAGCAAATATTTAAAATACCTTCCACGATCCCTCCTTCCATTGGTTCCGTTTCTTGCAGAGCTTGGAGACGACCTTGTTTCTTCATCGGACGCTTCTCGTCCTGGTTGGATTGTTCCTTCATCAGGGGGCAGTCGGGAATCCGATGCTCGCGGCTCCCGCATCGAAGACATGCTCCCAGTTTCCTCCAGCATTCTTCAGTCTTGTGACCAGCCTTGTCACAATACTTGCAAATCTCCTTGGAAGGTCCAGTGATTGCTAGAGTCTTGTTGTTGTTAGAGAAGAAGGGCTTGGTAGTTTTCTGAAATTTCTTCTCCTTGGAAGATTCCCCTCCATTAAAAGATCGCTTCTTACCGAATGACGGTTTGAAGCTTCCCGGACTTATAATATGTGCCTTCTTGTCCTTTCCTCGGATCCTATCTGAGAATTCCGTGGCATCCTCTAGCAATTGAGCGCGTCGCACCATTTCTGAGTAGACCTGAATGTCCATTGGTGCTAGCTGAGTAATATACTGGGGTCGTAACCCATTGAGAAATCTTCTCGCCTTCATTTTTTCCGTACACACCAAGTGAGGTGCATAACGGGAAAGTCTGGAGAATAAGGCCTCATATTCGGCCACCTTCTTGGTCCATTGTTTTAACGCGGCAAATTCCGCGGCCTTCTTTTCTTGCACCCGATCGGAGAAATATTTACTGTTGAAATGATCGACGAACTCCGTCCATGTGATATGGTTATCGGGCAAAGTAGCTTCTACGGACTCCCACCAGCTTCGTGCATCTCTCTCCATTTGGAATGTAGCTAGTAGGACCTTCTCCTCGTCCGTGCATTGCATTATGCGGAAAATCCTCTCGGTCTCCTTTAGCCAATTCTCGGCATCCTCGGGGTCAGACGAACCCGTGAACCTTGGTGGGTTCATGTTACGGAAACTCCGGTGGAGATCTCCCGCTCCACGGTTTGCTCCGCCTTGGGCCACTTGTTGTAGTGCCTCGGTGAGGTTTTGCACGGTGCGCTGCATCTCACGTAATTGTGCTCTTTCTGCAGCCATGATCCTACAAAAGAGTTAAGTATGATAAAGATCAGATTTACTTGTAAGGTCGAAAGTCATTGTAGAACTTAACCCATGGCTCTATCCATCTCACCGGGTAAGGTATATCTATCATTGAACTTGGGTTTTACCTATCCTTAGACTCACGTTTTTACTTAGAATTCAATTTCTAACCGTTTATTTATTTATTTATTTATTCTAGTTCCCTAGGTTTGAAAACCTAGGCTCTGATACCAAGAAAGATCTGTCACGTCCCGAGAGCGGAAGATACCCGAGACACGACGGGTCTTTATATAGAACCAAAGCAAGCTAGGCAATTTTACAAGATCTTCAGAGTGCGACAAAAACTAGAAGATACATTGGACTATTATTATTATTATTACATAACCAAAGTACAACAGTTATTTATCAAACTACCACAATCATTTATTTTGAACATGAAAGGTACAACTGATACAAGCTAAGATCAACTCCACACCCTCGATTACAATGATACTAAAACTACTCTCATCACTCGGCTTCTTCCCCATCGGTGTCCTGTTCGATCGCTATGCTCCCTGAAAACGTTAAAAAGTCATAGCATGAGCGAAAAACGCCCAGTAGGATTTACATCTCAATTCTCAGCAGAATTTAAGTGAATTACACATTACATTAATGAAAGGATGTATGCATGCCGACAAATAACATCAAGAAATGACCGGAATTCACAAGGAATTTAACTGAAGAGTAAAGATTAAGAACTCAATTTCATAGGGAATTAATAAGTGATATCAACAACAAATACTGGAATAGCAAGTAATATCTGAATAGCAATCATTGTAAACAAGTAAATTCAATCACATGGAATTGGCTATATATATAACATTTCAAATTATCATTGCCCATTCGGGCTAAACAAGTCAAGTATTGCCCTTGCGGGCCACGCAAGTCAAGTGAAAGAGCAGTGGAATGTCTAAATCCTGCATGTAGGTTCGGTGCAATGCTAGACACCGCAAGCAAGAGATCTTCCCTCGGGTTTTGGGCGCTCCCCCCAGGACCAGACCAGGCCCTTATTTGCCAGCATTATTTAGTCATTTATTTTTGACACCCACTCATGTATAATAAGTATAGCCAATAAAGAATTCAAGGTTTGACCGGTATTCAGTATAAGGCAGATTTGGAATCCAAAGATACAGATACGTAAAACATTGCTAAGGACTAATGCATGCATTACTAAAGGATTAATTTCAAGTCTACGCATAACTGACAGAAGAGACACCTTGGTCAGGGGTGCTGGTAATCGAATGGTAACACCTTTAAATATAGAGGAAGTAATTGTGATTTATTAATGCAATTAATAAAATTTTAATGTAAGTTTGAACAATAGTATGTGGCGTTGTTATACCATAAGTTTTTCCTAAGGGGAAGGTTACTGGTGTTCCAGTCCAATGTCCTTCCTGGACGGAAGTTCATTTTCTTTGTGTAAAGTTAACAGATAGTTAATGGCACTTAATAATATTTACAAGATATTAAAATTATAATTCCAAGGCATTAAAATTTCTAGAGTGATAGTACATAATTTTTGGGGTGTTAATACATTATTATTATTAGCAACACTATCCTAAGATTACACCACTAATATACTTAAGGAGATATACTGTACTTAATTAACATGTTATCAAAGATACTAAAAATATTATGCCATACAAATTCGTAAAAATATTAATTAAATTGCTAAGAATATGTTGATCAATTTTGTATTCTATGCCAATTGCTAATACAATTATTATCATGAGCTAACCAGTTAATTACACCTGACTTAAAATTTACTATTCATTCAGAAAAATACTATTCATCAAAAATTTGACTAGCTGATAAAAAAAATAGCAAATGGTATATCGAAATTTTGTATAACAATTTGTCTTCTGGAACTTTTTATAGAAAAATTTACATTTAGATCTAGGCTCGTTTTGAAGTGATTTTAATAGGAACTGATTACACTAAGTTTAACAAATTAATTACAGGTTAACAGATTTTGGCAGATCGGCTAACATGATTATAATAGATTAATGGTTTAACAGTTTAAACAGTAACACTTTTAACGTTTAACAGATGAAATGTTTAATGTTAACTATCAGTTTAACATATTAAACGTTTAAAGTTCTATATTATGTAACAGTTTAAGGTTAACTGATAGTACAGATTAACATTAACTGATTACACTAAGTTTAACAGATTAACGATTTAATAGTTTAAACCGTAACACTTCTAATAGGTTGGCAGGTTAGCGACAATGAGTCTAACAGGTTAACAGTTTAAACAATAGTGCTTCTAATAGTAACAGTAAATGGTGAAAAGTAAAAATTTTGACTATCATATAAAAATTCAGAAAAATAGTAATTAATTAGTAAACACGATGGTAAACACAATTGTCTTCTGAGCCTGACCCTAATAAAATCATTTACCTAACTTAATCGGTGAATTAATCCTGACTTAAAATGCGGAAAACACTATTCACGTGATAATTAGACTACTTGGAAAAATCTATAAAATTCACATTTGATAGAGCACATTTTTATAAGCAACTTTATCTTCTTCGACCAAGCCATTAAAAATCACTAAATGAGCATTTAGGGGGTTTTAATGATATTTTAAGCTAAACTTTGTGGGATTAAAGTTGATTAAACTATAACTCAGTACAATTAAACTAAACTATACATGCTGTAAGGTTTTACTATACCTTGAACATACTGTGAACATATAACTTTAACATATATAATATATAATGACTAAACTATTAATACGGTATGTGTGTATTGTCTCACAGAATATAATTACACTGTGAATATGTATTAGTCTACCCCATTGTTGCTTCCAGCAAGGGTTTTGTCCCCTTTATATCATTTCTAATATCATTTATACATAACTAATAGTTATTTAACAGTCAACTATCTATATACTCTAACTTTATACACTGTAAACCGTTAAATACATTGTATAGTAGTTATTAGTTCACTAATGTTAATTATGCATGACTAAATTAAATCAATTATATATATTTTTATATACATAGCAGGGTTAAAAGATTTTTATCTTTTTGTTTTGAAAGGATCTGGAAGCAAAATTTTAAGAGTATACGTTTTCCATTTTTGTGGATTTTTCCATATAATTATTTTAAAAATTTCATCAGTCAAAATTTGAGCACGGGTCGACCCAGGGTCGACTCGGTTGTCATGTATTTCCAGCAGCAAGGGTCGACCCCTGGTCGACCCCTTGTTGCTTCTAGTTTCCAACAAGGGTTTTCAGCAGGGAGTCTTAAATGTATTTGGCTGGCTCACTAGAGTACTAGTATAATCTTAACTGTCAGGGGCTTACGGACAAGCTTTACTAATAGTGTATATATCTTTTAACAGGGTGTTTTTCATGTATATGGCTCACTAGATTAACTATCATATTAATAACGACACTACCAAATTAGCTAGTTTAATTAACATGGTACAAGTAACATGCTTTATTAATAGGTGCATAACCTTATCTAACAAGGTTAATCGACATGATGAGCAGGTTTGTCATTAACAAAGTTAACTAAAATATTTTCTCAACAAAACTTATGAACATGTTTTAATTAAATTTGGTGCATGCATGTGGAAACAATTGTGGAGATGAAGATATGCTAATTATTATTTTGCAAGGGAATTGAGAACACCTACCTCTTAAGATGAAGACCAAAAGAATAATGAAATAAAAATAGCTCCCAGCACCAAAGCTTCTCTGCGCAGGAAGCTTCACAGCAACCCTCTCTTCAACATCCGTAACCCTTCTAGGTAGGGGAGTTCTGGCTCTTCTCATTATCTTATAAGGATAGTGCTTAGGGAACAACTAGGGGAACAAGGTGACAAAGCCTTGTCACCCATGAGCTGCCTGCCCAGCTTGGTGCGATCCCAAGCTGGGGGAAAGGGACATGCTACCAACTAATGAATTATTTAGGTTTAATTTTTGTTAGTTAGAATTAATTAGTTTAAGATGGATTAATCTTCTAATTAATCATGATTAATTAGTCTAAGATGGATTAGGTACTTAATAATCATCTAACTATGATTCTTAATTAATTAGGTTTAGCATTAGTCAATTAGAATTAATTAACTTAAGAGTTTTTGATTAGCTTAAGTGAGATTTGCAAAAATTCCATTTTGTACGTAGGTGTGGATGGTGAGTATTGAACCTTGGACCTCATGGTGAATAGTAAGGCTCTTAACCACTCCTCTAGACTATTTGTTGTGAAGTGGACACTCTTTACTTAAAATGACTCTACCTTTTGATCTTTAACTTAAGCCCTTTAAAGAATTTTTATAAGTTGTTTGTAAATACATATGTGCTAGCTAATTGCTAATATTATCAATAATAATACCACTATATTATATTATATATTTTATATATATATATATATATATATATATTTTTTAGAGGTGTTACAGAATCCCCAGTCCTAAGTCCACCCCTCACCAAATCCGGTGAGGCTCCACTAGTGTCACGCACTGAACTGTAAATCGAAAAGACCACCGATTGCTTTCCTACCAACCACTGGTAGGGACGTCAACACCGCAGATCGGACAACTTCAGATTACCTTCCTACTAACCACCAGTAGGGACGATCTTCAGTTTCAATTGTTTAAAAGAAATGAAAAGAGAACAAATACGAAATCACTCAAACAAGATATAGAATATGCTCGAAGTAGAAAGATCTTGTCTGAGTTGCAGAAGCTTGAATCTGATGCTTCGATGGTGTCTTCTTCCTTGAGAGATGATCTTCCTTGAATCTCTTCTAGTTGATGAGGAAGACTATGGATGTAGCTTGGATCTTCCTTTTGATCTTCTTGAGTTGATGAAGAGGTTTGAGGATGCAGTTTAGATCACCCTTGAGATGATGAAGAGGATGAAGGATGCAACTTTATCTTCTCTTTGCTTGGGCTTGATCTCCTCTTCAAGTAGCTTGAATCACTTGAGGATTTGATGAAGAACTTCTTCCCAGAGTACTGTTCACGGCTACAGTACTCGAACTCCTCTCACCCTTGTAGCCTCCTTTGATCTCCCTTGGATTCATAAATGATCAACTAGGGTTTCTAACCCTCTTGCATGTGTTTTATAACCTTTGAATGGTCCTTAGACATCTCCCAGACCAGATCCACAATCTATGGAAGATTGGGTGACTTTGGGGTTAAACAAATACAAGGAAAGGGGCTCTTCTCGAAGTGAAAAACAAAGTCAACATTGAAGGCTCGGGGCTGGCGGTCGACCTACAGCTTTTGGCGGTCGACCGCTACTGAGAAACCTACAAACGGGCGGTTCCTGGAAATTTCGATCGACCGCTACTGGGCTAGCGGTTGACCGCTACTGAAAGAGTTGCAATCTGGGGGTTGCTGGCTGGGGCGGTCGACGGCCCCTGTGCTGGCGGTCGACCGCCAGCTGGTCAGACCTCGGGCTTTCCCGGGTCGGTCCGTTAACTATTTTAGCTCAATCGCTTGACTCCTTTAGCAGCCCGTTAATGTATGTGGCATCACCCTTGAAAGTCCTGAAGATGTCTGTGGCATCACCTCAGGCTTTCCCCTCGACTTGACCGCGCATGTCGATCCGCGTGCGAGGGCGCAACATTGAGCTTTCACGTTTGCCATCTCCACTTCATTCCTTGACAATTCATTGGCATATTTGTCATGAACAAAAAATCACGTATGTCAGTCATATGAGAGTTAAAATAATAATGACTTATAGTGTTTAGCTATTATCAAAACCAAGAATATCAAATAACTCAAATGACCACAAGACGATGTCGAATGACCCAAACCACAAGAAGACTCAAATGATCATAGGGGCACAACATTCTCCCCCTTTTTGATGATGGCAACATTGTGAGTCATTATGTGGCAGGAATATCCAAAATGGCAAAGTTTATGACATATGCGACATGTGGAGCTCAAGATCCATGATAGTGAAAGTATGTGAATGCGGATATCTATGCACAAACCCCTATCGCATATGCAGACTCAAAGCTCACACAGTTCTCTCCCCCATGGACTCTCTCCCGTCCACAATTCACTCTCCCCCTTTGACAACTCAAAAAGGCTGCATAAAGGACGGACAAAGGTATTAAAGGACTCACAACAAGACATTTTCTCCCCCTTTGACAGCAGTAAAAGGAGGGATAAGATAGAGAAGGTGACTAATGTCTGAGAGACCAGAGGTGAATGAGAGTGGAGAGCAAGCCATTATATGCAAACCTGAAACATACCGCGAGCAACATATATGGTTCAAAGCTAATGAAATCCGAGATCATCAACAGAGTTCGAAAAGCATCTACATCCATGTTGTAATAGAAATGAACTAAAAGTGCATATCATGGCAGTGTTTAACCTTCCCTTATCTTATATATCCATATTCAATAACTACAAAGGGAATGACACAAAAACTAGTATTGAGGCTAAACAATCATGACTAAAGCATGGAATTTGATGAGTTCAACAAATTTGATTTTTAATATCTTTTGAATTTGACGGCACATGACTCATATTTTACGAGCAATCAAGTCTAGTACATGTCTCCTAGCCGTAAAAATACACGTTGTTTAGACTCCAGTATCCCTAGGTATTTGGCAAGACTGACGATTATGCTGCAGAATGAACAAAGATAGCGAAGTCACGTCATGACATATCCAATCTCATTTCTGTGATGAGAAGATATATTTCTCAGCAATTATGCCAGTGCTCTGCCTAGAGTCTAAATATAATTAAGAGAGAGATAACAGGGGCACATCATGACATATCATTCGTCACTTGATTTGATGATGTGACATATTTCTCCGTGCAAAAATATCATTGCTCTGTCAAATTGATTTCTAAGAATCTCAGCTCATCAAGATGTTTAGAAACAATACTAAGCTCTAGAGTATCACCAAAATTATCATGACGTTTGGATTTTCAGATTTCAAGATAGTCATGCAAAGCACAATATGCAATCTCTAGTTAAGGTCTATTAAAACCACAAAACATAGATGATTTCAGAATAAATATTTTTGAACTTCAAGGAAATCATTAAATCTGAACCATTTTCATTGGATGGACAATCATCAGGGCATATAATAGAAAGCTCTTACGCCGTAGTTCTGTCGGTCTCATGATCTCATATTCAGACTATAAGCCATGAAGTTCAGATTGCAAGAGAGTAAGAATAGCAGCAGGACTCCCCCTAAGGATATGCAGTGAATGCACTCAAGGAGTTATGTTTGCAATCAAGTGGAATGACGAACGTCAAGGAGAGGTTGACTAGAACCATGCAGGGGTTGACCTGATCAAACATGAATTTGGCAGACATGAAATGCATGACCCAACACATGGTTGTACACTTATTAAATGCAACAGAATGAAGATGAAATATATGCATGAATGCTATAAAGAGACAACTCTCCCTTACTATATGACCTATATGCGACAGTGACGCATGGTACTTGGCGGAGGTGAAACCTCATGCATATTGAGTGCTTCTAGGTAAGCATAACCTGCCTTTCCATACATCAACATTTAATATACCATGGCCATGCAAGAAGGATGCTACACAAACCATGCAATACATTATGAACATGAATTCAATTTTATTATGCATCATGACTACATGCAATGCTACACCATATGCAAAATGACATATTTACATATAAACAATGCATGGACACCAATCTGCAAAAATACACAACTAAATTGAACAAAGTCATCATTTCAATTTTTATTGGACTAAGGTCGGCAAAGACCAAGCTCCCTTCTGAGTGTTGAAAACATGTCATTACACAAGGGCTTGGTGAAAATATCAGCAATTTGATTTAGAGTATCAACAAAATGAAGTTCAAATTTTTTCTTAACGACCTCATCTCTAATGAAGTGATGCCTAATCTCAATATGTTTAGTCCTAGAGTGCTGGACTGGATTTTTTGCAAGGTTGATAGCACTAGTGTTATCACACAGAATCGGGACACAACTAAGATCCACTGTGTAGTCTTGGAGTTGGTGTTTAATCCACAACACTTGGTTGCCACAGCTCCCCGCAGTAACATATTCTGCCTCTGCGGTTGAAATGGCAACCGAGTGTTGTTTCTTGGAGGCCCAAGAAACTAAACACCCGCCTATAAACTGGCAATAGCCACTAGTACTCTTACAATCCAGCTTGCATCTAGTGTAGTCCACATCAGAAGAAGATATAAGAGATAAGTCACATGATGACGGATACCACAATCCGAAATCTTGAGTGCCGGCAAGATATCTAAGGATACGTTTGACGGCAGTCAAGTGGGATTCTCTAAGACTAGCTTGAAATCTAGCACAAAGGCATACACTAAACTGGATATCTTGTCGGGATGCAGTCAAGTAAAGTAAAGAGCCGATCATACCTCTATAGATCTTTGCATCCACTAATTTACCATTTTCATCCGAATCCAGTGATGTTGTGGTGCTCATATGAGTTGCAATGATTTTGCTGTTCGTCATGTCAAATCTTTTCAGCAGCTCCTTGATGTATTTGGCTTGACTTATGAAGTAACCATCTTGTCCTTGGTTGACTTGTAAACTGAGAAAGAATTGTAGTTCTCCCATTAGGCTCATCTCAAATTTGCTAGTCATGAGTTAGCAAATTCCTTACACATTTCAGATTTAGTAGAACCAAACACAATATCATCAACATAAATTTGAACAATCAAGATGTTCTTACCTTGCTTCTTGGTGAAAAGTGTTTGATCTACCTTATCTCGTGTGTACCCTTTTTCAATGAGGAACGAGCTTAGTCTCTCATACCAAGCTCTTAGTACTTGCTTAAGTCCATAAAGTGCCCTGTCTAGCTTGTATACTAAATCTGCATGGTTAGAATTTTCAAAGCCAGGGGGCTGCTCAACATAGACTTCTTTTTTGATCAAGCCATTCAAGAAAGCACTTTTCACATCCATTTGGTACAGCTTTATTCTAAGGGAGCATGCAAAGGCAAGTAAAATTCTAATGGCTTCGAGTCTAGCAACTGGGGCATAACATTTGCCATCCCCGCGACCTGACAGCGCAGGTCGATCCGCGTGCGAGGGCGCAACATTGAGCTTTCACATTTGCCATCTCCACTTCATTCCTTGGCAATTCATTAGCATATCTGTCATGAAAAAAATATCACGTATGTCAGTCATATGAGAGTTAAAACAATAATGACTTATAGTGTTTAGCTATTATCAAAACCAAGAATACCCAATAACTCAAATGACCCCAAGACGATGTCGAATGACCCAAACCACAGGAAGACTCAAATGATCACAGGGGCACAACATGTATGTTGTCATTAGTTACACTTTTGCACAATAGGAACACAAGCTTAGACATGATGACCTCTCTCTTGGATATTCTTTCCAATGGACTAGAAAATCTTGTTTCAAGGCCTCCGTAAGACTCCACGAGCCTGAGATTCCCACTAGGACGTTGAGCTGGTTGTACCATTAAAGTCTAATTGTCTAGAAGGCACTTATACCGATGTTTTATATTCTAGATTATTAGCGGCCTTCTGGTTGACCGCCAATGACTGCTAGCGGGCCTACACTTGACCGCTAACGAATCCTAAACGGTACTGCATTAGACCGCTAAGACTCCAGATATCCTGTTTTAAAATATCAAACTATCTTATCATTAACGGTCCTGTACTAGACCGCCATGGACAAGAGACGGTCCAGTAAATGACCGCTAGCATCCTGAATTTGATTAACCCGGGGTTTTGACTCAAGGGTTGATTTTCCTACATTCTTAGATGGTCCCGTTGATTATCTAGAACCTGTCATATTATTCCAAAGATATCTAAGTAATTTTGAAAGTTAAAGAATGTCCAGTTATGCTACCGATTTATTTTCATGGCATAACCTAGTTATTAAATGTATTTATTGAAATCTCTTATTATCAATAGAAGCATTCTTATTTTTGGTTACCTTATCATAGAACTAAAGTTGAAATTGTACGTTCTTGGACATATTATTGACGTAAACGTGAAAGTAGCTTGATTTATACCTCAAGATGCAGTTCAAGCACTGATTGTGTTCAAGGGCTCTATGCTAGTCCCATCGGCTGATTGTCAGAAACATACTATATATAAACCATGGGATATGATGCTACTGGCGTCGCATTGCGCTAGGAGTACTTTCTCTATAAATAAGTGAAATATCCACGAAAATCAACATAAATTCACGAAGTACTTGTTACTAAGTGAAGAGTATATTCTTGTTACATTCTTGAAAGGCCAAATTTATATTCTTGTTCTATACTTGATCATATCACATTCTCATATCTCAAGCTTGATCGTATCTTGTTATTTTGGCTTTATTTGCATATTTCATCATATTTGCATGATTTATCTTATCCTTTAGAGCTAAGATGCTAATTACTTAACTTTGCCAATCATGTTGATACGAAGATACCTACTGTGCAAGTGTGCCCATTACCCTACTTTCTAATATTTTTCAAGAAATTCTAGTGGGGCGGATTCAGATTACTCGAGTGATGTATCCGAGAGCGATTGAAGGAAATATGGATTCGAGTGAAGACTTAGAATGTCAAAATATGTCTAGATTGAGTCGTTACATGTAATTTTTCTTTTTATTGAGTCTAGATCAAAAGGAGTCGAATATTCGTGTATTTGGATTATGATTATATGATATGAAATAAAGGTGAAAGTTTGATTAAATTATTGTGTAATTACTTTGTGTGATTGTTATTGCGCTCTGATTATATTGCTTGCTCGAGGCTTACCATGCCGGCTGTTCGTGTTCCCGATTATTTCCGCGGCATAATCTCGGGACGTGACAGTTAAGGTGGTATCAGAGCAATAGGACCAGAAGTCCTAGGGAAAAGTCATGTCATAGGTTAAGTCCATGGTTTAAGGACCCACACCTATGAAACTAGGAAAGAAATTCCCAACCTATGAGAGGAATTGGGTAGAACCTGGGATGAGATAGTCATTAGAATTATTTCTAAGATTAACCCCACTCATTCCTTTAGAATTAACAAGTTCATTACTCTTCTTAGGTACTTCACCATCGAAATGGCTCATCGCGTAGACTAGAACGGTATGCAAGAAACTGTTGCAGGTTTGACTCAAGCATTACAAACAATGGCGCAAGCTGGCGCAGGAGCAAGGGTTGGTGACTTACATCGAAACTTCCAGAGCTTAAATCCTCTGCGGTTTTTGGGTTCCTCTAATCCTGACGAAGCCGAAAACTGGATAGATGAGATGAACCGTATTTTTGAAGTTATGCAATGTGCGGATCAGGAGAAGTTCCGTTTGGCTACTTTTTAATTAAATAAGGACGCCCGTACGTGGTGGAAGTCTGTCCCGGCATCACCGGCTGATGCACCACATACATGGGAAGGCTTTCTTACGCTCTTCCGAGCTAAGTACTTTTCTGAGCAAGTTAAGGAGCGGAAGGCTATGGAGTTTGCTTCACTACGCCAGGGTATCATGTTAGTGGCAGAATATGAACTTCAGTTTTCCAGGCTAGCACCCTATGCTCCTCATTTGATTATCACCGATTTATTGAAAGCTAATCGATTTATGGATGGTTTGAGGCCCGGTTATATTAGCAAACTTGGGACTCAGAATATAGATACATACGCAGAGATGGTCCAACGGGCGCATCTCTACGAAAGGACCTTGGAGAAGGTCGAGAAACTAAAAGACAAAAGCGAGGAGCCTAGCCGAAGGTCTAATCAGCATGACAAGAAAAAAAGTTTAGTATCACGGAACCCTACAAATCCCGTGATAACAAGAAAAGATCTCGGAACGGGAGTGGTAGTGACTACCACAAAAACAAGAAAGTCAAGGAAGAAGAGAAGCAGGTCATGGCAGCCTGTACGTTTTGCAAAAAGTTCGGTCATTCGGACGAAGAATGCTGGAAGCGCCTTGGCGCTTGTTTACGTTGTGGCAACAGGGAGCACCGCATGCCTTATTGCCCCCTAATGAAGGAACAATCGTCCAGTGGTGGACGTAAACGACAGGCTCGTCTCAATGCCGTTTTAGAGGATAATGAAGCGCCCCAGGATGATGGGCTAATGAAAGGTACTATCCAGATCTATTCCCATCCTGCATTCGTATTATTTGATACTGGTGCTTCTCATTCTTTTATGTCCACTGCTTTTGCAAAAACATTACCCATTTCATCAGTTCCTTTACCTTTGGACCTTGCTATTACTACACCTTTAGGTCCGAGAACAAAAATCACAAATCATTACCCCGATAGTGAGGTAAGGGTAGAAGGTCATAATCTCCCAGCAAACCTCGTACGCCTTGACATGGAGGGCTACGATGCTATTCTAGGGGTAGATTGACTTGTAGACCATGATGCCTATATAAATTACCGGAATAGGATTATCTCTTTTCAGAAACCTGGTCTTCCAAAATTTTCATTCCTTGGTATCAAATATAGGAAGCACCCTACCATCATTTCATCTCTGCACGCTTGTAAATTAATTTCGCAAGGATGTGTAGCTTTTCTTGCTTCTGTAATCCTCACCGAATCCAAGGAAATCATCTTAGATGATATTCCCATCATCAATGAATTTTTGGATGTATTCCCATCGGATTTACCTGGTTTAACGCCCAAAAGGGAAGTAATCTTTTCCATTGAACTCATTCTCGGAACAACACCTGTTTCAATAGCTCTCTACAGGATGTCCCCCACGGAACTCAAGGTATTAAAGAGACTTTTTTGACCCCTGGTTTTGATGATAACAAATCATAAATCATTAGTAGATATTTGAGAAATATCTAACTTATTTTGGTTTGATAAATTGACTAAACTAGTGCAGAAGAATCTCTCAAAGTGACGTCTCGACACGGTCTAATGATGTCTCCACACATTTGGAAAAGAAAGTGTTGATTCTTTCAACGTTTGAGCTCCGACATAAAAGAATGTGTCGACACATCCAACCCATGTCTCGACACATCTAGAAGAAATCAAGTTGAAGCTGTTCTGTCTAAGCATCTGGATTCACCGAGCATATACACTCGGAGCATGTCTTGGCCAAACGAATATAAGGTCGGTGCATATGGTAGGTCGGTGCATGTTCCTGTGTATGCACGTCCATACCAAGGTCAGTTCATTCATACACTCGGTACATGTTTAGGTCCGTGCATATTACTGTTTAAGGTCTATGGACACTAGCAAGTCGGTGCACATCTTGCATGTAGGCATATAACGTCTGTGCATGTTCTGCATTATGCTTGCACATAGTCCGTGCATTCCACTATAGCAGTCAGTGCATGTTTCTATAGAACACACACGTAGTCGGTTCACAAATAAGGTCGGTGCAAGTCCTTGTTACAACAACTCTGCACATGACTCAAATGTCTTGACACACTGCAAGGAAAGCGTCGACACACTCTTGTTCTACCAGAACGGATCTGAATCAGATGGAAGCTATCCTCAAGATTCGAAACTTAATCCAGAGGATTCGTTTGCTCTAGTTAAAGCCGTCAAAGTTCTTATGCGTCAATAGACAGTGATTTGGCAGAGATATCCTCTACAGAAGATCGTACCTTGGCTGCTATGGTCTCCTACCTACCCACATTCCTGCAGACTTGACAGAATAGGAGTCAACTATGAAAATGGAAGCATATCAAATAATGTGCATGTCACATTCTGGGTGTTGCGTGCAAAGTGAACAATGTTGGTGTCACCCTAGGACACCAATATATAAGAAACATGAGCTCCAATTCGAAAGAGGGCAAGCAAGCAAGAGGAAAAATGAAAAGCTGGAAGACTTGCTGAGGAAGCTAGCCTCCATCCTGATGCTGCTGGTGTGAGCACTTGAAGAAGAAGACGGTCCTCTTCCTCACGATCGGAGATCTTCTTACAAGCAGAAGGGTTTCGTGAAGCTCCATCCAGATCTCTTAAAAATCTTGAAGCTTGGTCAACCTTCTTCCTCTAGGTTGGTGGTGAAGATCCAAGAAGAAGAAGAAGAAAGCCAAGGACCCCTCAAGCTCTTTCCCAGACAGGAGACTTTCCTTTCATTGTGTTTTACTACGATACTCTGTCTGGCTGTTCCATTTTCAGTTTGATTTTCTTCAAAACAAACTCCATAGCACTTGATCCCTACCTGTGTGTAGGAAGACAGACGGTGTTGACACCGGTATGTGTTTTGGGTTGTGATACCTCAAGCTGTGTGGCAGTGGAGTGTGAGAGTGTTTCTCTCAGTAAGAAGCTATGAATCAGTGGGTGTGCGTTGGCACCAGTGAAGCCTCACTGTATTGGGTCAGGGGTGGACATAGGTCTCTAGACTGAGACTGAACCACCATAAAGATCTTGTCTTGTGGTTTGTTTTCTTTATTGTTCCAATGATAGAAGCTTGATAGGACCGGTTCTAGATTTCATGTGTGTATCTAGCTTCATAGCTATCAACTAATATCTGTCTCTTTATCAGTTGTGTTAGATTAAATTTTTATTTCCGTAAAGAAGGGCAAAAAGGGGATGATCTATTCACCCCTCCCCTCTAGATCTGCCTATCACCACTCAACACGTGATATCAGAGCTAGTCTCTCTGTATGTGGTCTAACGACCTTGAGAGAACTGGTGATATGGCTACTAAAGGTCCTATGGACGAAGGACATTATGTAAATAGGCCTCCCTTTTTTACTGGGACAAATTATCCTTACTGGAAAAACCGCATGCAGGTCTTCATTAGAGCCCATGATCATGAAGTCTGGCGAGTGATCAGCAAGGGACCATTTGAGCTGCGATCAGTAAGAATGTTTTTGATTGAACATCATCTTCCGACTGCATGGTATATCAAATGTTGAGAAGTGAAATGATAGGTTACGCCTGTCAGGAAACTCTCCTCCTGCATGAGGACAGGCCTCCGCCAAGTACCATGAGTCAGAATTGCATATTGCTATCTGCATATTTGATCTTTAGTGTATAAGCATGTTTAAAGCTTTAGCATCCAATAAAGCACTTCTCAGTGGTAGCAAAAGGTAAAACCACTCTTGAATGATTGTCTGAAAGAAGAAAGTTAGAGGCACTGGTAGTAAAAGATGGCAGGTGTCTATTAGAAATGAAGACTCACAGAAGCAAGCAGAGAACAGTTTGATGTACAGTCAGGTGTCGAGAGAGGCAGGACAAAATTTCTTGAACAGGTCGACACCCTACTGATATGTGTCGAGACATGACGAACAAATCTCCTTGCACTGGTCGACATCCTACTGGTATGTGTCGAGAATTGCAGCATAGAACCTATTGATCAAATCGACACCCTCAAGTCATGTGTCGAGACTGTCTCTTAGCTGCCCTTGGTTTTGAAGATCAAATGGAGAATTTTACTTGACTCTTTCTTCCCATTGCTTCTTTCATTTTGACCTCAAATCTTTTGCCTCTGAACATTCACTTTTCACCGAGCATTAAGTGAGGGGGAGTTGAGAATGTTTTCATTCATCTATACAACCCTGGGTGAGTTCAGTTGTATTACTCTTGTTAAAGAAATGGTTTCTTGTTTATAATCCTTATTTTTGTGAATCATTGCATTGAGTTCTACCAAACTTGCATTCATAATAGGATTGAAATATTTCTTAAGTCCTTGAAAATGACCTTTGCCCTTGTGTCTGAAAGCTCACTACAACTAGGCTCCTTGGCTTTTGAAATGATTAGCAGGTATTGTCTTTAAACATGTTCCTAACTTAAAGTCTATTAGAGAATACGCCTCTAAAAACTATGCTGCTATAATTTCAGAGCAATGATCTCTCTTCAGAGAAATTAGATCCTCCGTCAATGAAATGAAGGTTAATCTAGTCATGATGAGGAAAGTCACCTCTGTTCAAAAGAATTCAGAAAGATAAGCTACATTGAGTAACCAGGGACTCTGGCGTCTAAACAACGTGTTTCCTTGAGTCAAAAAGTGAATGCTATATTAGACTAGTTAATTAATTAAAAAAATTGTTTGGGGTTGACTCTACAACTTACTTCAAAACAAAAAAGGGCTTTTGTTTATTTTCAATACTTGATTGTCTTCTTTTCCAATCATGTCAAATGAATGTGATGAGTAAGTCATATGGGCTTGGTTCTATTCTCTTAACTTTCTCAAATGTTTAAGTCATATTATTTGTTGCAAAAATGGGTTTTTCTTAAACGTTTTTTACTCAAAAATGAGCTTATAAGCTTTAAACCGTCTGAACTTAACATAGGGGTATATACACCATTTCTATTCTCAGGGTTGTCTTTTTCAAAAGTAAAAATCTCAAATTTCCCCATTTAACTTGACGGTGAAAATCAATTTCTCACCCTTTCTTTATTTTCAAACCCTACTTCTCTCTCTCACACTCGCTCTCCGGCGATCCTGCACAATCTCCCCGTGGAGGTCGACGCCCTTGCTCCTCCTCCATTCTTTTGTGCTCGACAGCCCAAGCTAGCTCTCGCACTCCCTCTGTTTCCTCTCCCCTCCTCCTTTCCGTCCACTCTCCATGGCTCCTCCAGTCACCCGCGGCAAGTAGAAAGATGCGGCTTCATCCAAGAAGGCCGATGCCTCGAAAGCACACACAGAAGGGCGATCCAAGAGCATTGAGGACCGCCCAACTGTAGAACCAGCTAAGAGACGAGCTGCCGAGGGCCAGGGCTCGAACAGTGAAAGGGTTTCACCACCGCAACCATAGCCCAAGCGGCCATGGTTGTCAGTCAAAGAAAAAGGGAAGGCCAAAGCTCAATCAGCTCCTCCGAAGCCCAGTGTTGTTGTCTCTTCTAGGGAAGAAGAAAGTGATCCCTCTCGGATACTCTTCCCTAGGTATGTGGATTTCAGTTACCGTGAGATGCTTGAGAATTTTCCTGAACTACTGCTGTTATTTGAGTTCCAAGGTTGGAGACGGTTTATGTCTGATTACATGGTATACTACCAATTTCTAGTTCAACAGTTCTACAAGAACTTGTTTTTTGATGAGAAAAAAAAAGTCCTTCGGACTGAAGTTAAGGGGGTTTCCATCAAACTCACCACCAAACTTCTTCACAGAGCCTTACACATACCTGTTGTGCCCCTGTGGTTTTGATAATGGTTTTGATGATTGGTTGTTGATGTGAGTTAATCAAATGTTCAGTCATCTTGCTGCTCAGTTTAGTTTAATATATTTTGATGTTCAGTCATGTTAACTGATGCATAAAGCATTCATTGCTACACTCTGTCTGCACAGTTGTCACTGCAGCGCGTCAACTCAGTGTGCCGATGCGTCGACCCCTTGGTCATATTTGTATCTGTCCATACAGTAGTGCATCAACTCCTTGAGCTGATGCGTCGACGCTTCAGTTCAGTTTCTTCATTTGATGAAGTTTATACATCATCAGTTGATCATCAAGAATATACGTTGCAGCGTCAACTCATTGGGCTGCAGTGTCAACTCAGCAAGCATGCACATCAGTCTTCACATGCTAAGTCTGTACAGCCTACGTCTCATGCAACGTCAACGCTGTGAGCATTCTCAAGACATTAGCGTCAACGCTATAAGTGTGTACATCGCTTTCACGTCACCAAGTCCATACATTTGTCCTCCTTCAAAGTCTGTACAGCCGCTGGTCTAGCTTCATGAAGTCTGTACATCAGACTGTTACAGGAAGTCTGTACATTGCCCGTCTTCCTTAGCGTCTTGATAGTTGATGTCTATACATTGGCCTTCATGCTCCTAAGTCTATGCATTACTGTTCATGCATCAGTCTTCATAAGTCTGTACATTGGACTGTCTCTCTCAGCGTCTCATGGCATGAGGTATGTACACTCGAATTGCCCGTGATCTGGTCAAGTGTATACACTCTCTCACTATAGCTTTCAGCTATTCAAGTCTATACACTGGACTGTTAGGTCATGTCTATACAACGTGGGCTTCAGTTCTTCAAGCCTACACATCGACTGTTCATGCAAAGTCTAGACATTCGATCAAGTTTGTACATTGGTCTTGGCATATGCATTCATAAAGTATATACACTCTTCGGTTGACTTCAACTGAAGTCTGTACATCAGCATGCATTACATCAAGTGTGTACATTGCATAGCATGTTGCGTCTAAGTCTATACATCACTGTAGCATGCACTTCATGAAGCCTATACATTCTCAGTCTTTGCACACGTTCAGCCTGAAGTCTGTATAGCCTTGGCAAATGTTCCTAAGTCTATACATCAGTCCTCAAGTGTTGCAAGTCTGTACATTGGCCATCAAAGCCCTCAAAGTCTGTACATCCTTCAAGACTCTCAAAGTCTGTACAGCCTGCTTTGTCGATTCAGATTTCAAAGTCTATACAACGTTCGTCTCAGCCACCGTCTCTTTCAGCGTCTCACGCTTGCAAAGTCAATACTCTGGTCGGTGGAACAAAGTCTGAACATCCTTCAATGAACTTCGAAGTCTATACATTGGGAGCCTTTTACCTACGTTCAGTTTTGAAGTTTGTACATCCTTCAATGAACTTTGAAGTCTATACACTGATTCACTGTTCATCGCCTTTGGGCATCAAAGTTTGTACATCGCCTTCAGACTTTCAAGTCTATACACTCCATGATCTTCCAAGGTTGTACATCCACAGTGTATCTTCAAAGTCTGAACATTGTCTCACTCCGTCAAAGTCCATACATTTGTTTTCTCTTCAAGTCTGGACATTGGCTTCATATCATAGAGTCTATACATTGGGTTCAACGTTAACACGAAGTCTGTACACTGGTTTCTCTGGCACGTTAACACTAAGTCTATACACTTCATTATTGTTGCTGAAGGGAACATGGTCGACGCCTGAAGCTTAAAGCGTCCACGCATCAGTAGACGAAGCTTTCACAATGTCTTCTATTGCGTTAACGCCACAAGCAACCAGCGTTGACGCAGCAGTTAAAGAAGTAGAAACTCTTACAAGCGACGAAGCTTTCACGATATCTTCCACTGCGTCAACGCCATCAACAAGCAGCGTCGACGCAGCGGCTTAAGAGACGCCTGTATACAAATGTACATGTCTTCAATGCGTCAACGCAACATGCTGATAACGTCGACGCAGCACGCCCATCTATTGAAGACTTGATCACTGGACTGCCGATACCGTTGCGTCAACGCAGCAGGCTGATGGAGTCGACGCTGCGATTAAAAAGGTTGAAGATCTCTGATGGCTACGTCAACTCTTTGGAGCAAGTGAGTTGACGCCATCTAACTCCAATTGCTGAGTGTACTGGTGCTGGGCACGTGATCCGAGGATAAGGAGAGTGCCCAGATGAGGACACGTGTTCTGACAGCCTACTGGATGCTGCCACGTGGTCCGAATTCTTAGGGTGGGAACTGTGGAAGCCACACGCGCCCTGCTGCTGCTGCTGCTGGTATATAATGGAGCCTTCGTCTTCAGATGAAGGTTGATCGAAGAAAAAGCCTGGAGAGCAGAAAAGCCCTTCGATCCAGAAAAAGAAAAGAAGAAGAAAAGGAGAAGAAGAAGAAAGAGAGAGATCGTGATCGAAGCCTTGAGAGCAATTGCAGAAAAGCAGTAGTGCTGAGAGTTCGATCCAGTGAGAAGAGAAGAAGAAGAAAAAGAAGAGTGACAGAGTGAGAGAAGCAGCAGAAGTAAAAAGAGAAAGAGAGAGAGCTCGCGAGTGAGAGAAGGAAGTAGAGAAGAAAAGGAAGAGAAAGAAGAAGAGAGAACGAGTGATAGGAAGCTTCATCTGAAGATCTATCTTCACTGGACCGTGGATCAGATCTAGGCCAGTCAGCTTTATTGAGGGCCATATTGTGCATTTCATCTTTCAGCTTTCTGTTTGCTGAAGTTATTTTCATTTCGTGTTTTTGTTTCTCCATTTTCATTTGGTTATCTTGTTCTTCCGATTGCCCTGCTGGGGATCGGGTTCCTCCTGTTGGTTCAGGAGAAGGGAGATCTGATCTCCGGGTTGCAAGTGACAGGTTGTCACTTGTGGGTTCCCTCTGGTTAGAGGAAGGGAGGCTAGTCCTCCGGTTCTGGGCTTGTGGTTGCAAGTCTAGTGGTCCCTCCTGGTCTGGAGGAAGAGAGGTCTTCGACCTCTAGTTTCCAAGTGGCTGGGAGTCACTTGGGTGTCCCTTCGGTTGGGAGGAAGAGGGGAGGCTGTTCCCCTGGTCAAGCTGTGTGGCAACAACTATTTGCAGACTAAGTCTGCGTTCTAGCTTGAGCTAGTGGAAGCCTCACTCCGGTTGGGAGTGAGGGGTGGATGTAGGTCTGTGGACCGAACCACCTAAAAATCTATTGTGCAGTGGTTTGATTGTTTGCTTTGCTTCCGCTAGATGCTTGAATAGGCACGCTCCAAGTGTTTGTATTTGAGTTGAATTGAATTGGTTCTACTCTGTGGTTTATCTCTTACATCCTAGTTTTTATTTGGCCATTATTCATAGAGGGAGACATTCACCCCCCTCTGTATCCGGGCCTAGCACCCTAACAGTTGGTATCAGAGCAAGTGTCTGCATACAAGGTCCAGCGACCTGCAGATCGATCTTGCAGTCTTAGGTGCTAATTTATTTTAGTGCATCAATATTCTTGTTGCATTGAATCTATCGGCTATCTGTTTCAATGGCTTGTCCACCCGTCTTTAGTGGTTCTGATTTTAACCAGTGGCATAGTGCTTTACGTAGTTATGTTAAATCAGTGAATCCAGACCTGTGGAAAGTAATTTCACATGGTCCTCATGAACTACCAAAGAAAAAGTCCAAATGGACTGACAGTCACGAATCAATGTATGAGGAGAATCAGACAGCTATAAATCTGATGAAAGTAGCCACTAACAAAGCCTTTCACTCATGTTTCCTTGATTGCAGATCTGCAAGGGATATGTTAGAAATGATGAAGAGAGCCGGGAAAGGAAATCAAATAAGCTGCATGATGGATGACAGAAGCAATCAAAGCATCAGCCAAAATGAAGATGATGATGATGAGGTAAATCTCTTCGAGAATTTTTCTCTTGATGATTGGGAGAATGCATATGCTGAATTGTTAGAGTCACATGAGAGCTTAAGAAAACAGTATAAAAAGTTGAAGAAGGGTACTCGGGTATATAGTTCTAGCTCTCCATGTGAAAATTGTTCAAGTACGAAGCAATTTCATGATGCATGTCTGTCTGATAATCATATGTATAAAAATCAGAATGCAAAACTGAAGAAGGAACTTGAATGTGTTTACTCTGAACTAAACAAGCTAAAATCTGAAGATGAATCTCTCAGAAAACTCTCCAAAGAAGATGAAGAAGAATCAGAGAAACTTAAGCAGGAGAAAAACTTGCTTGCTGAAAAACTTGAAGCCATCAAATCTGTGAATGTGGAACTACAGAAAAATATTGAAAAGAAGGAAAAAGATTTGAAGGAATTCAAGACTGGAAGAAAACTTGAAACTAACTCAGAAGATCAGACTTTGATAAATGAGTTAATTCAGAATGACAAACTTAAGCAAGAAAATGAGAAATTGAAAATGCTGAACTCCACTATGTCAGAGAGACTTCTAGCTTTGGAAAGAGGAAAAAGTATTTGTGTTGAAGATTCTGATAAACTGAGCAATCTGGAAAATGAAATTGAGAAATATAAAACTGCTAACAAAGTTTTGAATGAAGCTATGAATTACAGTGAGCAAGAGATTGCCAGTTATGAGTTACAAATCACCTCTTTAGAAAATGAAATCCAAGACTTAAAGAACTCTCTGTCAAAGTTTGTAAGTGGACAAGAAAATCTGGATAGGTTGTTAGGAGTTAAGGTCAATACTCAAAGGGAAGGGTTAGGCTACAACAATGTCAATAAAAAGGCTTTTGAAAATAAGCTGACGACATACTTTATCAAAGCATCTGATGTAGCCACCACCTCAGAAAATAAACAACCAAATGTTCAGAAGAATCAGAAACAAACTGAAAAATTGAAAAAGGTTGATGGATCCAAGCTGAAAACTGCTTTCATTAAAACCTCTGAACAGAAAAAGCTTTCTACTTCATCTCCAATTCAGTATAAGGCTAAGAAAACAGGAAAACGGGATAAAAATCAGAAAATGACTGTAAATCAGGAAATAAATGAAAAGGCTTCATCAGTGCATGCTGATCACAGTCCTCACACACACTCACATGCATCTAAAAAGAAGATTATCTGTCATTACTGTCATAAAGTTGGACATCTGATGCATGAGGGTAAGTTGATGGAGAAGGATAATAAGAATGCTAGGAGATATCATGATAAAAATCCTTCATCTCAGAAAAGGAGAATTGAGTGCTTTCATTGTGGTAAACTAGGACACAAAATTTCACAATGCTGGTTTGTTAGTGATAAGAATAAATTTCATGCAAACGATCATGCTCTTAACAAGAACAAGTCTGTTCCAATAAACCAGCATATGACATGCTTTAATTGTGGAAAATTGGGTCATAAGGGATTTGAATGCTGGCTGAATGCTGGTAAGAAAAGTTCTAATTCATGCTTTCACTGTGGCAAGATGGGCCACATTGCAGTCCACTGTAGGCATGCTTAAACTCCCTGCAAATGGAAATGTGTTTGGAAGTAATATTTTTAGAGGCAAGCACAATGAGTGCTTCAAATGTGGGAAGTATGGCCATATAGTCAAGGACTGTTGGCATATTCAGGGTAGAAATGTGAATCTTAAACATGCTAAATTCCCTGTAAGACAATTTGCAAAACTTTCATGTTATAACTGTGGGAAGCCAGGTCACAGGGCTGCAACCTGTTGGCTGGCAGGATATCAAAACCAAACTGGTTTTGGCAAACAGAATTTTTATTCTGTTAACAAGAAATCTCATGCTTATGCACATAGAATTCATGCTAACAAGAATGTGCATAAATCAGATCTGAAAACTGCTCCTAGAAATGTGCGGAGAAAATCTGCTAGGAGTAATACTGTTTTGTCAGGACCCAAGACTTCTTGGGTACCTGTTTGTGCAAAATAACATTGCTATGCAGGTGTGCCTTGGGACTGAAATAAAAAGGGGTAATGATCCAAGGCACTTAAGAAAAAAAAACCCCATTCTCACACTTTTCAGGTAATCTCTCTACATTTCCCATTTTGAAACTCATTGCATATCTGGTCTGATGTATTCTTGCATATCCTATTCTTAGTTTCATCTACTGCATGACATACTAAATCTGTTTTTGCATAATCATTCTTCATCTGCATTGTCTGAATTGATGCCTCTGAACTCTACTCATCTGAAGTGCATATATGTGATTTGCATGTATAGTACATTGGAAAACCTGAACTGCATTTGAATGCTGTTCGAAAACTGTATGTTGCATAACTCATTGAAAAACCTGAATTGCATATAGGACTGTTGATTTTACCTTGTTATTCATGACCTCGATGTATATCAAATGGTAAGCTACCAAAAGGCAGGGAAATCTATCCGGAGGTCCTTACTATGTGAGAGCTGGTCTTTTAGACCAAGTGCTCCGCCTAGTACGATGGGTCATGTTGCTTGATAGGGCAGTCTGAATGTGCATGAATCATTTGGTATCATATGTTCAATTTTCAGTGCAAGCATTGCATATTTTCAGGGGGAGTTAGTTGCATTTCCTTGCATAGCATTCAATGTTAAGACTTTGCATGTCCCTGCATACATATAGTGCATTGCATCTCCCTATATTGAAAATGCCAAAAAGAGAGTTTGAATGCATATTATGAGGGGGAGTCATTGCATTGCATATAGGTTGTCAAATGCATACATGGGTCAGAACTCATTGCATATCCTCTCTTACTGATTTTGTTGACAAACCTTAATCATATTCTGAAAACTTTGAGCTTCACAATCTCTCTCTTAACAATTGGTATTTCTCCTATCAATTGGTATCATTTGGGTTCAGAATTCCATCAGTCCTTCATGAAGATTTCAATGGGCTATCTCAATCATAAATCTGAAAACTTTTGAACTAGAAATCTTCTATTATACGTTTTTTATGAATGACTGAAATAACTCATGTGGTTTAAGTTTAATGTATTCAATGAGTTTGGCTTTAAAATCTCTTAAAAATATCTGAAGCATGCTTAATAAATCTTAACCATCTGCTTCATGATGTGTCTTGTAAAATCTTCTGAAATCTACATTATTGAATACATGACTTTATTTGGTTAAGTACATGATATTGTTATTGCTTTGAAGCAAATGAAATTGTATGAAATGTCTAAAGGGTAAATAGTTGTCAGAGCAATGATTTTGGTCACTGAGAAACCATGTCCAAAGGAATGTGTCATGAGGTGCCTTAGTTAACTCTGTAAAATAAAATTCATTGAAAATTAGGCAGAGCAATGGCATGCACACTGAGAAATACAACTCACTCATCCAGAAATGATTTCGAGTGTGTCATGATGTGTAAATGCTAACTCTGTTCATATAAAGCATGACTGTTAGTCACACTAAGTGCTTAGGGATATTGGCCTCTGATCAAGGTATATCCTCTAGTTACAAGGTGTGAACTGAACTAGAGTGCTCGTAAAATTGTAGCAAGAAAATTGTTGAACAAATTGTAATACCTGAATATTGATGCTAAAATCAATTTGCTACAACCCTAGACAAATTCATATGACTTCATAATTGCTTGATTTCAATACAGATGCATGTAATTCCGAAAGAAGTAAATAATTTTGATTGTGTAAGAGAAAGGGAGATTTATCAAGATAAATATGAGGGCTTGGTTCATTTTTATTAAACCATGGTTTTAGATATCAATACAGAATTTTATTGATAAACTCTACATACATCATGTTTAAACCATGCTGTTCAATAAAGCTCATTCATAAGCCCTTATAATGGAAGACTTTGAAAACTTATGTTTTATATTTATGAGATTGATATCTCTCTGAAAATCTGACTGAATTTTCTGAGATTGAAGCTTCCTTAAAAATCTGGCTGAATTTCTTCTGCTCATGTTATTGGATCATTGACCTGAACTTCTCCTTGTTTGCCCCTATGGTCTCCTTCTCATCTATCTCATAAGATTCCACTTATTCAGGGGGAGCATTCCTTGTCATAATGAATCATATTCATATCATTTGTGACCTTGCATTCATATACTCATGGGGAAGTATTGCATTTCTTGCTGCATCTGCATCTACCATGGTTTATTTTGAATATACCAAAGGGGGAGATTGTTTGCCAAAGAGGGAGAACTTGACTGAACTTTTATACATGCCTTAATTTCTCAAATTCTTTTCTTTTTGATGAAGTCAAAGGGGGAGAATAATTTGAGTCTTCAGAATGCCTCACATCATCAGAATGACTCAATGTATTGAAAGTGTTGCCATCATCAAAAAGGGGGAGATTGTTGTGCCCCTGTGGTTTTGATGATTGGTTGTTGATGTGAGTTAATCAAATGTTCAGTCATCTTGCTGCTCAGTTTAGTTTAATATATTTTGATGTTCAGTCATGTTAACTGATGCATAAAGCATTCATTGCTACACTCTGTCTGCACAGTTGTCACTGCAGTGCGTCAACTCAGTGTGTCGATGCGTCGACCCCATGGTCATATTTGTATCTGTCCATACAGTAGTGCGTCAACTCCTTGAGCTGATGCGTCGACGCTTCAGTTCAGTTTCTTCATTTGATGAAGTCTATACATCATCAGTTGATCATCAAGAAGATACGTTGTAGCGTCACCTCATTGGGCTGCAGCATCAACTCAGCAAGTATGCACATGAGTCTTCACATGCTAAGTCTGTACAGCCTACGTCTCATGCAGCGTCAACGCTGTGAGCATTCTCAAGACATTAGCGTCAACGCTATAAGTGTGTACATCGCTTTCACGTCACCAAGTCCATACATTTGTCCTCCTTCAAAGTTTGTACAGCCGCTGGTCTAGCTTCATGAAGTCTGTACATCAGACTGTTACAGGAAGTTTGTACATTGTCCGTCTTCCTTAGCGTCTTGATAGTTGATGTCTATACATTGGCCTTCATGCTCCTAAGTCTATGCATTACTGTTCATGCATCAGTCTTCATAAGTCTGTACATTGGACTGTCTCTCTCAGCATCTCATGGCATGAGGTCTGTACACTCGAATTGCCCGTGATCTGGTCAAGTGTATACACTCTCTCACTGTAGCTTTCAGCTATTCAAGTCTATACACTGGACTATTAGGTCATGTCTATACAACGTGGGCTTCAGTTCTTCAAGCCTACACATCGACTGTTCATGCAAAGTCTAGACATTCGATCAAGTTTGTACATTGGTCTTGGCATATGCATTCATAAAGTATATACACTCTTCGGTTGACTTCAACTGAAGTCTGTACATCAGCATGCATTACATCAAGTGTGTACATTGCATAGCATGTTGCGTCTAAGTCTATACATCACTGTAGCATGCACTTCATGAAGCCTATACATTCTCAGTCTTTGCACACGTTCAGCCTGAAGTCTGTACAGCCTTGGCAAATGTTCCTAAGTCTATACATCAGTCCTCAAGTGTTGCAAGTCTGTACATTGGCCATCAAAGCCCTGAAAGTCTGTACATCCTTCAAGACTCTCAAAGTCTGTACAGCCTGCTTTGTCGATTCAGATTTCAAAGTCTATACAGCGTTCGTCTCAGCCACCGTCTCTTTCAGCATCTTACGCTTGCAAAGTCAATACTCTGGTCGGTGGAACAAAGTCTGAACATCCTTTAGTGAACTTCGAAGTCTATACATTGGGAGCCTTTTACCTACGTTCAGTTCTGAAGTTTGTACATCCTTCAATGAACTTTGAAGTCTATACACTGATTCACTGTTCATTGCCTTTGGGCATCAAAGTCTGTACATCGCCTTCAGACTTTCAAGTCTATACACTCCATGATCTTCCAAGGTTGTACATCCACAGTGTATCTTCAAAGTCTGAACATTGTCTCACTCCGTCAAAGTCCATACATTTGTTTTCTCTTCAAGTCTGGACATTGGCTTCATATCATAGAGTCTGTACATTGGGTTCAACGTTAACATGAAGTCTGCACACTGGTTTCTCTGGCACGTTAACACTAAGTCTATACACTTCATTATTGTTGCTGAAGGGAACAGGGTCGACGCCTGAAGCTTAAAGTGTCCACGCATCAGTAGACGAAGCTTTCACGATGTCCTCTATTGTGTTAACGCCACAAGCAAGCAGCGTCGACGCAGCAGTTAAAGAAGCAGAAACTCTTACAAGCGACGAAGCTTTCACGATATCTTCCACTGCGTCAACGCCATCAACAAGCAGCGTCGACGCAGCGGCTTAAGAGACGCCAGTATACAAATGTACATGTCTTCAATGCGTCAACGCAACATGTTGATAACGTCGACGCAGCACGCCGATCTGTTGAAGACTTGATCACTGGACTGCCGATACCGTTGCGTCAACGCAGCAGGCTGATGGAGTCGACGCAGCGGTTAAAAAGGTTGAAGATCTCTGATGGCTACGTCAACTCTTTGGAGCAAGTGAGTTGACGCCATCTAACTCCAGTTGCTGAGCGTACTGGTGCTGGGCACGTGATCCGAGGATAAGGAGAGTGCCCAGATGAGGACACATGTTCTGACAGCCTGCTGGATGCTGCCACGTGGTCCGAATTCTTAGGGCGGGAATTGTGGAAGCCACACGCGCCCTACTACTGCTGCTGCTGGTATATAATGGAGCCTTCGTCTTCAGATGAAGGTTGATCGAAGAAAAAGCCTGGAGAGCAGAAAAGCCCTTCGATCCAGAAAAAGAAAAGAAGAAGAAAAGGAGAAGAAGAAGAAAGAGAGAGATCATGATCGAAGCCTTGAGAGCAATTGCAGAAAAGCAGTAGTGCTGAGAGTTCGATCCAGTGAGAAGAGAAGAAGAAGAAAAAGAAGTGTGGCAGAGTGAGAGAAGTAGCAGAAGTAAAAAGAGAAAGAGAGAGAGCTCGCGAGTGAGACAAGGAAGCAAAGAAGAAAAGGAAGAGAAAGAATAAGAGAGAACGAGAGATAGGAAGCTTCATCTGAAGATCTATCTTCACTGGACCGTGGATCAGATCCAGGCCAGTCAGCTCTGTTGAGAGCCATATTGTGCATTTCATCTTTTAGCTTTCTGTTTGCTAAAGTTATTTTCATTTCGTGTTTTTGTTTCTCCGTTTTCATTTGGTTATCTTGTTCTTCCGATTGCCCTGCTGGGGATTGGGTTCCTCCTGTTGGTTCAGGAGAAGGGAGATCTGATCTCCGGGTTGCAAGTGACAGGTTGTCACTTGTGGGTTCCCTTTGGTTAGAGGAAGGGAGGCTAGTCGTCCGGTTCTGGGCTTGTGGTTGCAAGTCCAGTGGTCCCTCCTGGTCTGGAGGAAGAGAGGTCTTAGACCTCTAGTTTCCAAGTGGCTGGGAGTCACTTGGGTGTCCCTCCGGTTGGGAGGAAGAGGGGAGGCTGTTCCCCTGGTCAAGCTGTGTGGCAGCAACTATTTGCAGACTAAGTCTACGTTCTAGCTTGAGCTACTGGAACCCTCACTCCGGTTGGGAGTGAGGGGTGGATGTAGGTCTGTGGACCGAACCACCTAAAAATCTATTGTGCAGTGGTTTGATTGTTTGCTTTGCTTCCGCTAGATGCTTGAATAGGCACGCTCTAAGTGTTTGTATTTGAGTTGAATTGAATTGGTTCTACTCTGCGGTTTATCTCTTGCATCCTAGTTTTTATTTGGCCATTATTCATAGAGGGATACATTCACCCCCCTCCGGGATGGGGAAATAGAATTTGAGGTTCAGATTGACCTATCTGCAGCTTACACCATCTTGACTGGCAAGCCTTGAAATCCTCAAGATGACACCCAACTTTTGGTCAAATCCTTTGACACCAATCGGTTTCCCCCACTGCAACGTCTACTGCATCATATCTTCACTACCATGATTACCCCACAAGGGGGTGGCAGAAGCAGACTTACTACGACACAGAGATTCATTTTTTACTCTCTGTTCAACAACTACCATGTGTGTCTTCCACAAATCTAGCTCCAGGTCATGGACATTTGCACCCTCAACCGGCGTAGCCTGCTTTATGTCGCACACCTTGCTGCCATTTTTCAGAAGGTTGGCATTCCTCTTGACAAGGAAAAGTCCATAACTATTCCCCAGAGTAATGTCTACACCATGAGATTCATACAAAATTATATGCACTTCAAAAAGGAAGGTGACAAAATGGTGAGGAATCTACCTGGTCATTTACCTGACCCTCATGTTCAGCTAGCTCCACAGGAACAGCCTCCACAGGACCAACCTCCACAAGGTCAGCCTGCCCAGGACCTACCAGCTTCAGAAGCACAGTTAGATCAGCATGACGAAATGTTTCATGTAGAAATCCACTTTGAGCAGGCTCCTCAATAGCAGTAGTTTGCAGATCCCATGAACCAGCCTGGGATGATGATGGCTTTTGGCATCCAACCACCACTATCTCCAGACAATGAGCCTCAAGTGTTTAGTGGACGGGATGCACCTCCTGAATTTCATACCGAGGCCTCCACCTCACCAGGTCCTGCTTTTGGTGCCATTGGCAGTCTTATGGATATTCACCTTGCCCTTATTCAATTCCTCACTACTCAATTTGGGAGTATGAATTCCTCCTTTCGTCAACTCAGTCTGCAGGTAGATAGAATAGAAGCCAGACAACTCCATTTTGAGCAAGTCCAAACCAGCAGATGGGAGAAATTTGTGCACGACAAATATAAGTCAGATGAAAGGATGAACAGCTTCATGAACTCATTGATAAATGTATGTGAACGAGCAAGCAGGATCATGAAAAGACTACGAGAGATCCACACTGAAACCCCGGAGAAAACTACTGAAATGGTCATGCATGCCTATGACATCCGAGAGGATCAAGGTAATCTCAACATTAAGTGTGCCAAACTGATGGAGTCATCCAATCAGCTAGCTGAATAAGTGGCTCGCACCACTACATCCATCATAGCACAAGCGGCTGGCGCGACTACATCCATCCGAGCACATGTGACCGCAGAGATCAATAGATCTCTTGATGCCACCTCCAATCTGGAGAGAACCATCAATGCCACTACTTCTTGCTTACTAGATGCTTCCCAAAGGTTGAAAGGGAAACTATATTCTGACACCAATAAGCTACTTGATGCCTCCTCCAGGCTTGATGACACAGTTCATACTGACATAGCCAGAGCAGTCAATAGCACCACCAAAGCTGAGGCCAAGATGGACGTCATGTACAAGAAACTGGATATGGTTGGTAATGAGATCTTGGAGCTCATTCGTCTGCATAAAGCTCAACTCCAACCAGCCCTGCAGGACGCAGGTGATGAATGGTGTCCTCCGCCTCAAACAGAAGCCACCTCTTCTTGTTTTCCACCACAAGGCTCCCAGCAGAGGGCTGAAACAGAATACATTTGTGAGATGATGTATAACTGGCTCCAGGACATCAAAGAAAATGTCCAGAACTTACACTGTTTTGTCAGCCAAAGAGATGAGCAGTTACATCACAGGATTGACTCTCTAGAGACAGCCATCTCCCACCTGAAACATGAGTTCCAAGAGGCACAGATCCTTCACCTTGCCAGCACCAGCTCCATGCCTCCACCACAGTAGCCTCCTCCTTCACCCCCTCCTTGCTGATGACAAAGGGGGAGAAGTATTGAAGATGGTCCTTCTGAGAAGACAAGCATCATCAAGCATCTACCATGTAGTTAGCCTTTTCATTTAGATTTTGCATGTAGATTTGCAGTGTAACTGCTTGAACACACATCCTTGCTTGATATGTATAAAACTATGGTTGATTAATGAATCAAGCCTTTTTGTTGTTGGTGCTGAATATGCTATATGTTGAAAAATGCTAACATTCAGTGGTTGTGTGAATGGATGTTTTTTGCTTGGGTAATGGCTCCTCAAACCAATTTGATTGTATTGCTATATGCATGCTTGGGCATAATGATTCATGGTTGTCATCATCAAAAAGAGGGAGAATGTTGTGACCCCTGGTTTTGATGATAACAAATCATAAATCATTAGTAGATATTTGAGAAATATCTAACTTATTTTGGTTTGATAAATTGACTAAACTAGTGCAGAAGAATCTCTCAAAGTGACGTCTCGACACGGCCTAATGATGTCTCGACACATCTGGAAAAGAAAGTGTTGATTCTTTCAACGTTTGAGCTCCGACATAAAAGAATGTGTCGACACATCCAACCCATGTCTCGACACTTCTCTATTTATCAAGCTGAAGTTGTTCTGTCTAAGCATCTGGATTCACCGAGCATATACACTCGGAGCATGTCTTGGCCAAACGAATATAAGGTCGGTACATATGGTAGGTCGGTGCATGTTCCTGTGTATGCACGTCCATACCAAGGTAAGTTCATTCATACACTCGGTGCATGTTTAGGTCCATGCATATTACTGTTTAAGGTCTATGGACACTAGCAAGTCGGTGCACATCTTGCATGTAGCCATATAACGTCTGTGCATGTTCTGCATTATGCTTGCACATAGTCTGTGCATTCCACTGTAGCAGTCAATGCATGTTTCTATAGAACACACACGTAGTCGGTGCACAAATAAGGTCAGTGCAAGTCCTTGTTACAACAAATCTGCACATGACTCAAATGTCTCGACACACTGCAAGGAAAGCGTCGACACACTCTTGTTCTACCAGAACGGATCTGAATCAGACGGAAGTTGTCCTCTAGATCTGAAACTTAATCCAGAGGATCCGTTTGCTCTGGTTAAAGCCGTCAAAGTGCTTCTATGTCAGTAGACAGTGATTGGGCAGAGATATCCTTTACAGAAGATCATACCTTGGCTGCTATGGTCTCTTACCTACCCACATTCTTGCAGACTTAACAGAATAGGAGTCAACTATGCAAATGGAAGTAGATCAAATAATGTGGATGTGACATTCTGGGTGTTGCGTGCAAAGTTAACAACGTTGGTGTCACCCTAGGACACCAATATATAAGAAGCATGAGCTCCAATTCAAAAGAGGGCAAGCATGCAAGCAAGAGGAAAAATGAAAAGCTGGAAGACTTGCCGAGGAAGCTAGCCTCTTTCCTGATGATGCTGGTGTGAGCACTTGAAGAAGAAGACGATCATCTTCCTCAGGATGGGAGATCTTCTTACAAGCAGAAGTGTTTCGTGAAGCTCCATCCAGATCTCTTAAACAGCTTGAAGCTTGATCCACCTTCTTCCTCTAGGTTGGTGGTGAAGATCCAGGAAGAAGAAGAAGAAAGCCAAGGACCCCTGAAGCTCTTTCCCAGACAGGAGACTTTCCTTTCATTGTGTTTTACTATGATACTCTATCTGGCTGTTCCATTTTCAGTTTGCTTTTCTTCAAAACAAACTCCATAGCACTTGATCCCTACCTGCGTGTAAGAAGACAGATAGTGTTGACACCGGTCTATGTTTTGGGTTGTGATACCTCAAGCTGTGTGACAGTGGAGTGTGAGAGTGTTTCTTGTTGAGTATTGTTGAATCTTTACATGTTTTGATGATGACAACACTATAAGTCTTAGTGGTGTTCAAATATGTCTATGTGAAAAAATTAACAAAAATATTTTTCTGTGAAAGTGAACAAAGAACATTTTCTTTTGAAGAATGAACCTTCATTTCACTTCAGGTATTTTTTTAAAGACTGTCTTCATGTTGGTTGGCACTTCGTCATGTTTGTGTATAACACCTCGTGTTGAACTGTTTATCTTCGTGTCGCTTTAGTTTAAGTACTGTTTGTATTTCCAACACGCCGTGTCGTCTTCTCTTACCACGTGTTGTTTATGTTTACTGTCCTTCAGGTCGTGCGTCTGTGTTGTTTTCACTACATTGCGTGTCATTTTTCTCTGTAGTGTTTTGATTCAGTGACACGTCGTGTCATTGATCTTTACTTCGTACTGTTTTCACCGTCTTCGTGTTGGTCTTTCTCATTAGACCTCATGTCGTTCTCGCTTTGACCACACTTCTTTGTCGCTTTACGTAGACCTCGTGTCTTGCTTATTTTTCAACTCGTGTCGGTTACTGTTTCGACTTCGTGTTATTTTCAACCCGTGTCGAGCACTGATTCGACTTCGTGTTGTTTTCAACCCGTGTCGATTACTGTTTCGACTTCGTGTTGTTTTCAGTATGTGTCAATTTCGTCTTCGTGTCATTTTTACCTTGTGTCGTGTTACCCCGTGTCAATTACTGTTTCGACTTCGTGTCGTTATCAGTCCGTGTCTCTCTTATGTTGAAATCACACCTCGTGCTGATTTCTGTTCTCAACTTCGTGTCGTTTTTACTTATTGTCATTTTGACTTCGTGTCAAATCACTGTTCTATCTTCGTGTTGTTTCTTTGTATTCTATCTTCGTGTTGATCTTTCATTATTTAGACTTCGTGTCTTTATCACATTGACCACACTCCGTGTCGCTTCTCCTCTCATAACTTCGTGTCGTGTTTTCTACACCTCGTGTCGTTGTCTCCTTGTGTCTTCACCTCGTGTTGTTTTCGTCTCTTCGTGTCGGGTTTGTTCTAGTGCGTACAGGACATCGCAGCACTTCGTGTTGCTTCCTGTTTCACTTTCGTGTCATTTGTCTTGTTGTGTCTTCGTGTCGTTTTTATTCTTCCTAGTCCTCGTGTCTCTCTTGGGTTGAAACCATACTTAGTGTTGGTTTCTTTTCTTGTCTTCGTGTCTTCGCGTTGTTTTTATGTCTACCTCGTAACGTTCTCTTAGTAATGTTCATTGTGTCACCACTGTATCTCATGTCGTTCTCTGTTTAGTGTACCTTTTTGTCGTGTCCACTAACCTCATGCAGTTCTAGTTCTTATGGCACTCAATATTAATGGTTCTTATCTCGTTGCAGGTCCGAGGAAGAACATTCATCAGTGTCTGGGTGCACATGATCCGATACTGAAGGAACAAATACAAAAAGGGCACATTGCAGGAAGGTTCTAGATCGAGCGTGGGAGGCACACGCGTTTAGTGCCCTATCCATCTGCTGCCGCTATAAATAGAAACCTTCGCCCACCGATGAAGGGTGATCAGAGCCAAGAAAGAAAAGGCAGTGTTACAGAGAGCTCGATCCAGCAGAAGAAGAAAAATTGAGAAAGAGAGAGATAGTGCTCGTGTGAAAGAGGAAGAGAGTTTAAGAGAAAGAAAAGAGAGATAGAGAGTGAGCGAGAGAGCTCGTGGAGAAGAAGAAAGAAGCTTACCTGAAGATCTGTCTTCACTGGACCGTGGATTAGATCCAGGCCAGTCAGCTCTGTTAGGAGCCAAATTGTGCATTTCGTGTTTCAGCTTCTGTTTGCTGAAGTTATTTTCGTTTATTATTTTTCCTTTGTTTTCTGGTTTGCTGTGCTTTCCGATCCTCTGGTCTGAGGTCGGGTTCCCTCCGGTTTGGAGGAAGGGAGATCTGATCTCCAGTTGTAAGTAGCTGGGAGCTACTTGTGGTTTCCCTCCGGTTGGGAGGAAGAGGGGAGGTTGTTCCCCTGGTCAAGCTGTGTGGCAGCAACTGTTTGCAGACTGAGTCTGCTTGGTTCTAGCGTTTGCTAGTGAAGCCTCACTCCGGTTGGGAGTGAGGGGTGGATGTAAGTCTGAAGGACCGAACCACCTAAAATCTATTGAGCAGTGGCTTGATTGTCTGGTTTGCTTCCGCTAGATGCTTGAATAGGTGCGCTCAATGTGTTTGTATTTGAGTTGAATAGAATTGGTTCTATTCTGTTTCTTTATCTAGCATCCGGTTTTTAAATTTGGCCATTATTCGTAGAAGAATTCATTCACCCCCCCTCTGTATCCGGGCCAAGCACCCTAACATAAACCAGTTTACAGGATCAAGCCCCTACCGTTGCGCTAAAAGCTCGAGCTAGTAGCGAAGGTTAGACCGTATTTCTTTATGGCAGCGCAGAGCCCCACGTCTATGACGTGCTGTGGGCGGGCATGAGGGGCTTCGCACATGGACCCCATAATCCATGCGGCGGGTTGGGCTGCCAAGCACCGATGGTCCCACATGGGTCCCATACCCCACATGGTACACACCAAATACAAGGAGACGCTGGAAATAAACGCTGGAATAAACCAACAATCTCCCCCCCAGCGGCACCTGGGATTTGAACCCGCGACCTCGCTCTGATACCAGTTTACAGGATCAAGCCCCTACCGTTGCGCTAAAAGCTCGAGCTGGTAGCGAAGGTTAGACCGTATTTCCTTATGGCAGCGCAGAGCCCCACGTCTATGACGTGCTATGGGCGGGCATGAGGGGCTTCGCACATGGACCCCATAATCCATGCGGCGGGTTGGGCTGCCAAGCACCGATGGTCCCACATGGGTCCCATACCCCACATGGTACACACCAAATACAAGGAGACGCTGGAAATAAACGCTGGAATAAACCAACATTTCTCACGGTTACAAGCTGTGTGGCAGCGGAGTGTAAGAGTGTCTCTCACGGTTACAAGCTGTGTGGCAGCGGAGTGTGAGAGTGTTTCTCTCAGTAAGAAGCTGTGAATCAGTGGGTGTGCGTTGGCACCAGTGAAGCCTCATTGTATTGTGTGAGGGGTGGACGTTGGTCTCTGGACTGAGACCGAACCACCTTAAAGATCTTATCTTGTGGTTTGTTTTCTTTCTTGTTCCAATGGTTGAAGCTTGATAGGACCGGTTCTAGATTTCATGTGTGTATCTAGCTTCTTAGCTATTAACTAATATATGTCTCTTTATCAGTTGTGTTAGATTAAATTTTTATTTCTGCAAACAAGGGCAAAAGGGGGCTGATCTATTCATCCCTCTCCTCTAGATCTGCCTATCACCACTCAACAGAGACAACTTCAAGAATTACTAGACAAGGGTTTCATTCGACCAAGGACATCCCCTTGGGGTGCGCCAGTTCTATTTGTCAAGAAGAAAGATGGATCTTAGGGTATGGCTGGTTACTATAGACGATTTATTAAGGATTTCTCAAAGATTGCCGTTCCTTTGACTAGACTCACAAGAAAAGAAAATCCTTTTATATGGTCGGAGGACTGCGAAGAGAGTTTTCTAAATCTTAAAGATCACCTTACTACAGTTCCTATTTTAACATTACCAACTGAAGGTGGTGGTTTTGAAGTCTATACGGATGTATCTGACATTGGCCAAGGATGTGTTTTTATGCAAAATGGAAAGGTGATTTGTTATTCCTCAAGACAACTGAAGCGTCATGAAGAAAATTATCCTGTGCATGATTTAGAATTGGCTGCAGTTATATTCGCATTAAAGGTTTGACGACATTACCTTTATGGGGAGAAATTCATTATATTTTCAGATCAAAAGTCTGAAATATCTTTTCACCTAGAAGGAGTTGAATATGCGACAACGTAGATGGTTGGAGTATCTCAAGGACTTTGACTTCACTTTTCAATATCAGCCAGGAAAGGCAAATGCTGCAGTAGACGCTCTTAGCAGAAAATCAATGGCGAACTTAGCAAGCCTCCAAAAAGGTATAACTTGTCTTATCAAAGATTTTTCTCACCTAAATCTTGAAATTGACAAGGAAGAAGAAGGATGTATAATTGCCAATATAAGGTCTCAACCTACATTGATTGAGGATATTGTCAAATTGTAAGAAAATGATCCTACATTAATGGAGATTAAGGATAACATTGATCAAAGACCAAAATTCTCTATTTCACATGATGGAAGATTATTATTTAAAGATAGAGTTTGTGTGCCGAATCATGATGACACTAAGAAATTGATCATGGAGGAAGCACATAAATCGAGATATGCTATTCACCCTGGCAAGATGTATCAAGATTTGAAAAGAAACTTTTGGTAGCCCAATATGAAAAGAGAAGTGGCAGAATTTATGTTTCGCTGCCTCACTTGTCAGCAGGTAAAGGCAGAATATTTAAAACCCGCTGGAAAGTTACACCCCTTGAATATTCCCGAGTGGAAATGGGAAAGTATAGGGATGGATTTTATCATGGGTTTACCTAAGACAAGAGGTGGACACGATGGTATATGGGTGATCATAGACCAGGTGACTAAATCTACACATTTCCTACCAATCAAAAGTCGATGGTCTGTGGATGTATTAGCAACACTATACATGAAGAAAATTGTCAAACTGCATGGTCTCCATGTCACCATCATATTTGACCGAGACCCTTAGTTTACATCATAATTCTGGAAGGGGCTTCAACATTCATTAGGGACCTAGCTCAACTTTAGCATAGCATTCCATCCACAAACTGATGGTCAAATGGAAAGGACAAATCAAGTGGTGGAAGATATGCTCAGGGCTTGTGCTATTGACTTTGGAGGAAGTTGACACGATGACTTGCCTTTAGTGGAATTCTCATACAATAATAGCTACCAAGCTAGCATACAAATGGCACCGTTTGAAGCTTTATATGGAAGGAGTTGTCGTTCCCCTATTTGTTGGAATGAAGTAGGAGAAAAGTAATTTCTCGGTCCCGATATCATTAGGGATACTACCGAGAAGATTAAACTTATTCGAGAAAGACTTCATATGGCCCGGGATAGGCAGAAATCATATGCTGACAATCAAAGGCGCGATTTGGAATTCCAAACAGGAGATCATGTGTTCCTTAAAGTTTCTCCAGGTCGAGGTATTCGAAGATTTAGAATCAAAGGCAACCTTACTCCAAGATTCATTGGGCCCTTTGAAATTCTCGAAAGGCTTAGAGAAGTTGCATATCGTATTGCTTTGCCCCCTCAATTAGCAGGAATTCATGATGTATTTCACGTCTCAATGCTCAAGAAGTATGTACCTGATCCTTTTCATGTCATAACTTATGACAATCTATAGATTAAGAAGGATTTGACATACGAGCAAAAGCCAGTCAAGATCATTGAACGAGAAGTACGTCAATTGCGGAATAAAACAATTCCTATGGTCAAGATCCAATGGACCAAGCTATGGCCGCATGAAGTAACATGGGAAACCGAAGAAGCCATGTGCAAGAGATTTCTAGAATTATTTGAATGTAAGTACACTCTTTATAAATCCATGAATTGAATTTTGGGATAAATTTTTTTTTTAGTGGGGGAGGGTGTAACGCCCGAAAATTTTCTAAGAATTTTTTAGATTTAAAATATAATTATTAAGCATTTAATAGGCTATTAATTGAATTATAATGAGTTAAATCTAATTATTTAGGCCTTACACTAATCCAAGTGGATTAGGCCCATATAATAAAACCAATAGGCCCAAAAAGATTATTTTGACCTTGGCCCATGTTCTAGAACCTTAAAATAGGTGAAATCACGGAATTAAGGAGATAATTACCCATTGGCATATAAATAAAAGGATAATATTGGGGATAATATCAAAAGAGTTTGAAGTATTTCAAATTCGGTGCTCACAGGATAAAACGGTCTATCGCAAGACCGCTAACGGGCTGTAAACGGTTGTCCAATGACCGCTAACGAATGCAGATTCCGTGAGAGGAAGAAAACGTGAAAAGGTTAGATTTTTAGCATCCAAATCATCTTGGATCGACTCTATCAACTAATTAGATAGGTCTAGAAGGATGGTAGATCGAATGGAAAGTCTAATTGGGACTCTAAGTTCGTTCTAATCCTCAAACCCTAGCTAAAATCTATAAATAGGTCCCATATTTGACATGCACGACCTCTACTTTGGCTCGCGTGGAACCCAGGTAAGGAGATCGAATTAGAAGTAAGTTTCTTATAGAAATTTGTTCATTATACTTAGAACTAAGTACCCTCCAAATTTGGTTCTAGGAGATCAATCCTACGTGAAGTTAGAAGCTTCCAAAGTCATTTTTTCTACATTAAGAACTCAGGAATTAGTGCGTCCGACCCAAAAAGATCAAGGAATTCGGAGCCCAAAACGAGGTAATTAGATGGAGGTTCTTTATAACTTTATGTTCCCCTATATATCTTCTACTTACCCTCAAAATTTCACATCCATAGGTCAAGGGAATCAAGAGATAGAGGGACATGAAGTTGCTGATTTAGAGCAAGAAAGTGTAAAACTAAGGCTTGATTCTAGTCAGAAATTCGAAGTCTAGGAGCACTGTTAAAGGTAGGTTATCTCATGAAAGGCTCAAATTTGAAGTCAAGAATAAAAGCCCTCTTGTTTCATTCATTTTCATGCATTGTACTTTGTGAATTTCTTGTTTTACTTAAGACTATGCATTTAGTATATTCTTCATGCATGAACTAGTACTAATGAAGTAAAACTATGAGTTTTTCTTCTAATCACATAAATCTATGCATATTGTTGGCCTTAAATTATTCTTTCATGATCATGGAAGTTAGAATATGTTTATTTCCAGACATGATATGTCTTAATTAGCATTTTTGTTTAGTTATCTTTTGAACTTGGATTTATGCAGGAAGAAACGGTCTTCCTATGGACTGCCAGAGAACTATCGCAGTCGTACGATAGACTGCTAACCACAAAGTGACGGTCTTCCAGTTGACCGTTTTCAATTTCTAAATTTCTGCATTGTTTTAACCTGAGACTTAATGTAGATTTGCCATAATTATTATATGTTAAGCCTAGTTAACTAAGTCTTATTCCTGATTTAATTACTAGTTTTATATACTTAGTTAATGTACTTGTTTATCATAATAGATTTCATGTTTCGTGTACATTGGTATTATTTTAACTTATGTTAATTTATGCCCAAAAATCATATACTCTTGTAATTAAATACATGTTTCTAAAAGATTCATGATTTAACTTGATCACTATTTTATTTCAATTTTCTCTCTTATCTAAGTGTCATTTTCTTAAGTACATGGCACATATCCCGGTATGTTGTCATTAGTTACACTTTTGCATAATAGGAACACAAGCTTGGACATGATGACCTCTCTCTTGGATATTCCTTCCAATGGACTTGGAAATCTTGTTTCAAGGCCTCTGTAAGACTCCGCGAGCCTGGGATTCTCACTAGGATGCCGAGCTAGTTGTACCATTAAAGTCTAATTGTCTAAAAGGCACTTATACCGATGTTTTATATTCTGGATTATTAGCGGCCTTCTAGTTGACCACCAATGACTGCTAGCGGACCTACACTTGACTGCTAACGGATCCTAAACGGTACTACATTAGACTGCTAAGACTCCAGATATCATGTTTTAAAATATCGAACTACTTATCATTAATGGTCCTGTACTAGACCGCCAGTGACAAGAGACGGTCCAGTAAATGACCGCTGACCGCTAGCGTCCTGAATTTGATTAACCGGGGGTTTTGACTCAAGGGTTGATTTTCTACATTCCAAGATGGTGAAATTGATTATCTAGAACCTATCATATTATTCCAAAGATATCTAAGTAATTTTGAAAGCTAAAGAATATACCGTTATGCTGTCGATTTATTTTCATGGCATAACCTAGTTATTAAATGTATTTATTGAAATCTCTTATTATCAATAGAAGCATTCTTATTTTTGGTTACCTTATCATGGAACTAAAGTTGAAATTGTACGTTCTTGGCCATATTATTGACATAAACGTGGAAGCAGCTTGATTTATACTTGAAGATGCAGTTCGAGCACTGATTGTGTTCAAGGACTCTATGCTAGTCCCCTCGGCTGATTGTCAGAAACATACTATATATAAACCATGGGGTATGATGCTATTGGCGTCGCATTGCGCTGGGAGTACTTTCTCTATAAATAAGTGAAATATCTACGAAAATCCACATAAATTCATGAAGTACTTGTTACTAAGTGAAGAGTACATTCTTGTTACATTCTTGAAAGGTAAAATTTATGTTCTTGTTCTATACTTGATCATATCATATTTTCATCTCTCAAGCTTGATCGGATCTTGTTATTTTGGCTTTATTTGCATGTTTCATCATATTTGCATGATTTATCTTATCCTTTAGAGCTAAGATGCTAATTACTTAAATTTGCCAATCATGTTGATACGAAGATACCTACTGTGCAAGTGTGCTCATTACCCTACTTTCCAATCTTTTTCAGAAAATTCTAGTGGGACGGATTTAGATTACTCGAGTGATGGATCCGAGAGCGATTAAAGGAAATATGGATTCGAGTGAAGACTTAGAATGTCAAAATATGTCTAGATTGAGTCGTTACATGTAATTTTTCTTTTTATTGAGTCTAGATCAAAAAGAGTAGAATATTCGTGTATTTGGATTATGATTATATGATATGAAATAAAGGTGAAAGGTTCATTAAATTGTTATGCAATTACTTTGTGTGATTGTTATTGCGCTTTGATTATATTGCTTGCTCGAGACTTACCATGTCGATTGTTCACGTTCCCGATTATTTCCGCTGCATAATCTCGGGGCGTGACAAACGTATAAAAACAATGATCAAATCATCCATGAAACAAGTCCCTAAAGCATATGAAATATTACTTTAATACAAGAGTATATGGTTTTGGGCATGAAATTAACATAAGTTTAAAATAGGTTTCTAAAACATGTAAGCCAGGAAATCTATCATGATGGATGCACAATATAACCAATAATATGAATATAAGGTCATAATAAGGAATAAGGCATAATTACCTAGGCTTAATATATACTTAAAAAGGCCAATCTGCATTCTATTTAGAGTTAACAGGAAGCAGAGAACGGAAAGAAAATTGCGGTCAGATGAGAACTGCATATTGGTGGTAGCGGTCAGTTGCAGGGCAGCCATCTAACTATAGCGGTCTCGGGAAGACCGTTTTCTATCTACTATAGACAGAAACTTAAAACGGGTTACATGGCCTAATCTATAGTAATCAATGCATGAAGACTATGAAGAATAACTTGGTAAGACATGCTAACATATCTGGCATGTAAAAAATGCATGAATAGGCATGATTTAGGCTATAATTATCATCTTTTGATTAAGAGGTATAGGGATAACATGTTGTAAAGATCATGCATGCGCAGTCATAGAAAATCATGAAATACTCCATATATAAACCATGAAATCGCAAGAAATAAGAGGGCTTTCACTCATATCTTTATATTTGTGCCAATCATGAGATAACCTACCTCTGGTTTGGGCTCGAAACTCTGAATTTCTAACTGGAAAAAGACCCTAGTTTCTGCACGTCCTGCGTGGAAACCCCAACTTCCAGTGGCTCTATCTCCTTATCCTCTCATCCTAAATTCATGAAATTTGTAGGGTGATGAGCAGATGTCAAGAGGAACAATAAACTCTAAAGGACAAACATGAAATTACCTCTGCTAGGGCTTATATTACTCGGATCTTTGTTGGACGGGCACACTGATTCCTGTGCGTGGTGTAGCGAACCAACAACTTGTAGAGCTTCTAACTCTCCAACGGCTTGACCTCCTAGAACGAGATTTGGAGGGATGTTAGATAAAACTAAGGAGAATAAAATCTGCTAAAGGACTAATCTGAGATAACGTCTCCTTACCTTCGAAATACGCGAGCCAAAAGTAAGGTTCGTGCAAGTCGATGCTCAAGCCTATTTATACAATTTGCCTAGGGTTTGGGGATTAGATCAATTTAGGAGTCCTACTTGAGGTTAAGATCGATCCCTAAGAGTTCTAAACTAGGTTACATGTCTACACACTTCGATCCAATGTGATTAGGATGCCAAAGATCCAAATTGTCCACGTGTCACGCCCCGAAATTATGCAGCGGAAACAATCGGGAACCCGAACAGCCGGCATGGTAAGCCTCTTGCAAGCAAGAATAACCAGAGCGCAACAACAATCACATAAAGTAGATGCACAATAATTTACTCAAAACTTCACCTTTATTTCATGTCAAATAATCATAATTCAAATACACAATATTCCACTTTCTCTCTAGACTCAATAAAACAAAATTACATATAATTACTCAATCTAGACATATTTCGATAATTCTAGGTCTTCACTCAATTCTATATTCCTTCATTCGCTCTCGGACCCATCATTGGAATGACCTGAATCCGAATCTGACCCACTGGTACTTCCTAAAAAGATTGGAAAATAGGTAATGAGCACACTTACCCAGTAGGTATCTTCGCATCAACATGTAGGCAATGTTAAAGTAATTAATGTCTTTAGCTCTAAAGAGAAAGATAAAATCATGCAAATACGATCAAACCATGTGATTAAAGTCAAGTAACAAGATATAATCAAGCTTGAGATATGAGAATATGATTTGAGTAAGTATAATCCAGTAAGAGTGTAACAATGGCCTTTCATGAATAAGAATGCAACAAGAATGTACTAGCAAGTCATGTAACAAACAAGAATGTACTCTTCACTTAGTAACAAGTACTTCGTGAATTCCTGTGGATAATTAACTTCACGAGCCGTGGATATTTTCACTTACTTATAAAGAAAGTACTCCCAGTGCAATGCGACACCAGTAGTATCATACCACATGGTTTATAATAGTATGTTTCCGACAAGTCGAGGGGACTAGCATAGAGCCCTGGAACATAATCAGTGCTTGAACTGCATCTTCAAGTTTAAATCAAGCTACTTTCACGTTAAATAATAATGTGGCCAAGAACGTATAATTCTAAAGATAAAGTAACAAAAAATACGAATGCTTCTATTGAGAATAAGATTCCAATAAACACATTGATAACTAGCTTATGCTATGGAAATAAATCGGTAGCATAATGGTACATTTCTTAACTTTCACAATTTACTTAGGTATCTTTGGAACAATGTGACAGGTTCTAGATTGTTGTGCCCCGTACTGTTTTGACGAAGATTCTGAATGAAATGTCATGATTTCGTGTTCAATGAATTTGCATGTATACAGGATTGATGAATGATTGCTTTGAATGAAAACTTGCATGATTGAGCTTCATTGATATACATATTTGATGAAAGGTGAGGTTGATGAATTTCAAACCTGAATGCTTGATTTGTAAGAATGCTCAATTTGAAGAAGGCTGATACGAATCAACTTGATTGCCTGTTGAATGTTGGCGTGAGCCATTGTTGATTGAGCTCGAACGATGGATAAAACTAATGAGTGAATAGGTCATTCGGTAAATCAAAAAATGAATGGATGTTTCAAATGTGAAAGAATCTCAATTGTTAAGTTGAGTTGTTAATTTGAATGGGAAATTAAATGCAGGACAATTGTGAAGCTTGTCACTCAAACTCTCAAGGCCAAGGTATGAATAGTTGTCTATTTGGATCGTGTGTGAATGGACTGATCCATGTAAAAACTAATGCTTAATCATGTTCATGTGTGATGTATGAACTCCCTTGATCTACTTTGATACATGTGTTTGATTCATGAGTGTTTCAATTACAATTACTGAAGTTTTGCTGCTGTCAGCAAAAGTGTCGACCTATGGGGTTGACACTTATTTGTGGAGTCTATGCCTTCGTTGAGTTTTAGGACGCTAGCAGATTGTGTCGACCCCAGGGGTCGACACTTTCACTAGGTGTCTGCTGTTTTGTCAAGGTAGAACTCTCGTGAAAAAGTGTCGACCCTGAAGGTCGACACTTTCAGGTAAGTTTGTTCAATTATGTGAAAATAGAATGTTCGTGAAAAAGTGTCAACCTCGTGTGTCGACACTTTTCGTCACGAATGTTTTGTTCTTTTATCTGGCTAGAACACTTCGTAAGAAGTGTCGACCCCATGGGTCGACACTCGTATCGCATTTTTGTTCTTATATAGGTTCTGGCAGAACATTCACGAAAAAGGGTCGACCTCAAGGGTCGACACTTTTTCTAAACGTTCAATCATGGTTTTCTGGATCTGTTTTGAACCCTTTTAAGGAAGATCCAATTGGATGGCTTTTGTCTCTAATGGCCTTAGGGCATCTTTTACTCTATGTATGTGGTATGAAGGGGGTTTAGTGAGGGCTCTTGTGTCTTTTGGGGGGTCAAACCCCCTTGTATATAGCCGACCCCCTTCCTTCTGATCGCAAGAACCTTGAGCTTCTAACGTAAGATTTTTGCCTTGCAGGATAAGAAGGTGCTCCCATCTGTGGAGGTGAAGGAGAGCTGTGCCAAGGACGATTTCCATCGAGCCCGAGCCAAGATCTAGAGGTCGCGGACTGCATCCTCTTCTTCCGGAGCCTTGGGCGACTACATCCTCTACACCGGCTTCATCCAACCTTCGGTTCATTTCTTCTAAGTGTTACCTTCTCTATTCTCCTAGCTTGTTTAAGGTTTTGTGGGGTAGATCATCTCGTCTATCATTCTCTTAGCGGGTTTGTGGGGTAGATCGTCTTGTTTATCCTTTTCATAGTGATTTGTGCTTAGATCGAATCTCTCAGAACTGGGCTTGTAATTTCTCATTCTATTTCACTTATCTAGACATTTTCGGAGCTTGCTCCGAGTGTGTGTGGGTTGTCTCGTCGTCGTACGAGAACCCGCGTGTGTGGGCCGTCGAGCCCGTGTGTGTGTGGTTGCTGCCGTCGAGCAGCGTTTATAGTGAAATCCTCTCGAGGTGAGAGGTGTGGACGTAGTTCGACACTTGGTGCGTCCGAACCACCTAAAAATACTGTGTTGAGTTTTGCTTGATTGGTGTTGGTTGTTATCATATTTTTCGTTCTCTATATGAGTGTGAGACGGTGAGAAGTGAGTGTACTCAACTATCCGTCCAAATATAGTTGTCCGAGTGAGCATATATGTGCGCTGGGAAGTTGTGAGAGCTTGCTTGATTTAAGTTCATTCATCTTAATCAAGTCTCTGCATTACTTTTATTCTACATATCTGTGGTTTGTTTGGGTTGCTTTTTAATCTGTCAGAAAGGGTGGGCAATCAATTCACCCCCCTCTCAATTGCCTCCTAACCGGGCCAACAATTGGTATTAGAGCCTCGGCTCTGCTTTTTAGAAAACCTAGCGGTTTTAGAGTGATCTGTTAGGAATGGCCAACAACCTCAACAAGGGGATGATGCCCGGAGGGCATTCTATTCAACGGCCACCCTTCTTCGATGGGAGTAATTACCCATACTGGAAGAATAGGATGACCGTATTTCTTAGAGCGCAAAGTCATGAAATATGGACTGTTATTAGGAATGGTCCGTATGCTGTAAACCCTCATGAGGATATGTGGGATGATGATGCTATAAGGAAAGCCACTATGAATTTTAATGCTTTGAATATACTTCTGTGTGCTATTCACCCTAACAAGTATGCTCGTGTCTCCATGTGCAGTAGCGCCAAGGAAATGTGGGATAAGCTCAAGCTTATTTACGAAGACACCACAGAAGTCAAGGAGACAAAGGCGAATATGCTGACCTGTGACTACGAGCTCTTTAAAATGAAAGATGAAGAGGACGTCTCCCAGATGTTCGCACGGCTTATGGAGATCGCCAACGGACTGAAGTCACTCGAAAGAGAGTTCACCAACAAGGAATTGGTGCGGAAGGTGTTGAGGTCACTGTCACCGAGTTGGGACACCAAGGTGACAGTGATAGAAGACTCCAAGGATTTGACAACACTCACCATAGATGCACTCATAGGGTCATTAATGACCTATGAGATTAATGTGATCAAAAGGATGGAAGAGGATCCAAAGAAGAAAAGGCCAATCGCCTTGAAAGCACTCCCGGAGAGTGTCTCGAGCCAAGAGGAATCGTTGGGAACCACCGATGATGAAGAGGTTGCTATGCTAACAAGAAAGGTAAGACAATTCTTCCGCCAAAGAAGAAGATTTGGCGGGAAGTTCAGAAAAGGGAAGAGGCAGCCAAGATAAAGAAATGAACCATCCAAGGCCGCCGAGATTATTTGCTATGAATGCAAGAAAGCGGGGCACATGCGAGGAGAATGCCCCAAGCTCCAAAAGAAGAAAGGAAAGGTCGTCAGGGGCAAGAAGCCAAAAGCCATGAAGGCAACATGGAGCGATGAAGATGAAGATGAGCCCACGACCGATGACGAGGAGAAGGACATTGAAGAATTCGTGAAGACAATGTGTTTGATGGCCAATAGCGACAGTGAACAGGTAACTTCTGACACTGAGGCCAAATGAACAGTGGGAACTTCCTTATGAAGAGTTAGATGAGAAATATAGAAGAATGAAAAATAAAAATAGGACTTTAAAGAAAAAGATCCATGAAATTGTTCACTCATCTAATTCTTGTGGAAAATGCAATTTGCTTGAAATGCAAATTAAAAATATGAAAAATGTTAATGATGCTTTGGAAACGAAGTTGTCATTGTTTGAAGAAAGAGATAGCATGCTTAGATATAGAAAAGAAAAATGCATTTACGCTGAAAGATGAAATCTAAGAAAAGCATGACCTCTTGAACAAAGAGTTTGAAAAATTACATGTTCAACTAAGTGAATGTGAAAAAGAGAAAGAAAACTTGAAAGAGAAGAACAAGAGTTTTGTTATTGAAATTAAAAAATTGAAAAGTAGGAATGGAAAGGAAGTGAGAGAGAAAGGAAAACAAGTTGAAAAGAATCCAGGTGTAATGCATAGCAACAAAAATCATGCTCATTATGCTGTGAAAAATTCATTTTATCAAGGAGGATGTTCACACACACACTTTGGAAAATAAGCTGTTAATTCCAAATTCCCCTCAACCTTAAAAAATGTAAATAAAAGGAAACATTTTGGTAGGAGAAGACCCACGTGTTTTTATTGTGGGAAAATAGGACATGACATGTACATATGCCAACTCATGCAATATGATGATGAATTGTTTTTCAGTAGATATTATGAGCCACTTGGGAACGCTAACGTGGAGGGACCCAAGCTTGCTTGGGTACCCAAATCAAAATGAGCATGGTTGGTAATTGGTGCAGGTCTGCATGAAGGCGGGAGACATTAAATGGTACCTAGACAGTGGATGCTCCCGGCACATGACTGGAAACAAACTCCTCTTTGCAGACCTTGCTAAGAAGAATGGCTGAACGGTAATCTTCGGAGGACAGGATAAGGGTAAGATCATAGGAATTGGGAGAATTGGTAAGGACCCTAACCACTGCATTGAAGATGTTTCATTAGTTAGAGGTCTTCATCATAATTTGCTTAGTGTTAGTCAACTTTGTGACAAGGGTCACAAAGTGATTTTTGAATCTTCACACTGCACAATCATTGATGCTAACACACAGAAAATTAAGTTCATAGGTGCGAGATGTAACAACACTTATCAAGTTGACTTTGATGAACATGCACCAAAGAAACTGTGTTTAGTTGCTAATAGAAGTGAAGATGTTTGGTTGTGACATCGCCATCTTGGGCATGCCAGTTTGAATGTGATTAGGAAGTTGAACCATCATGATTTAGTCAGAGGACTTCCTAAGCTGAATTTTGAAACTTCTAAGATCTGTGAAGCATGTAATAAAGGAAAACAAACCACCGCATCCTTTAAATGCAAAAACATTGTCTCTATAGAAAAACCCCTTCAATTGTTGCATTTGGACTGATTTGGTCCCACCAGGACTCGCAGTCTTGGCGGAAGCTTTATGGCTTTGTGATTGTCGATGATTTCTCGCGATATGCATGGGTTTTATATCTTGCTAATAAGAGTGATGCTTGCAATGAATTTATTGATTTTTGCACAAAAGTTCAGAATGAAAAAGGATATACAATTCAGAAAATTCAAAGTGACCACGGAAAGGAATTTGAAAATCATGAGTTTGATGCCTTTTGCAGGAAGCAGGGGTACGAGCATCAGTTCTCCTCACCAAGAACCCCTCAACAAAATGGCGTGGTCGAAAGGAAAAATAGGACGCTCGTGGAGATGGTGCGTACCATGCTTGCCGAGAATGGTCTTCCACGATATTTATGGGCAGAGGCGGTGAACACTGCTTGCTACATCACAAATAGAGCAATGGTAAGACCAATCCTTAAGAAAACTCCATACGAGCTTTACAAAGGTAAGAAACCCAACATATCTCATTTCTAGCCATTTGCTTCAATTTGTTATATCTTGAACAATGGAAAAGACAATCTAGAGAAATTTGAAGCAGAAAGTGATAAAGGGATCTTCCTCGGGTATGCTCTAACATCAAGAGCTTTCCGTGTGTATAACACTAGAACACTTGTTGTCGAGGAAAGTCCACATGTAGTAGTTGATGAATACATAATGAGAAAATCAAATGATGATCATTTTCTTATTACAGGTGAGGGTGAAGTTGAAAAGGGAGAATCAAGCAAACAAGGTGAGGCAGCAAATCAAGAAGAAGAAAAAGAAGAAGAAGAAGAAGAAGCGGATCAAGAACAACATCCAAACCTTCCACACCAATGGACCACGCACAGGGACCATCCATTGGAGAACGTGATCGGCGGTTTGGATGAAGGAATTCGAATTCGGGCTTCAATGAGGGAAGTAGAAATACATGATAATCTAGCGTTACTTTCCAGCATTGAGCCTAAGTCATTAGATGATGCTTTAAATGACAATTCTTGGGTTCTAGCCATGCAAGAAGAGCTACACCAATTCCAAAGGAATAGGGTGTGGTTCCTCGTGCCCCGGCCTAATGACCATCCTATCATTGGAACTAAGTGGGTTTTCCGAAACAAACTTAGTGAAGATGAGGTGGTTGTGAGGAATAAGGTAAGATTAATAGCCAAAGGCTACTCTCAAGAATTTGGCATTGATTTTGATGAATCATTTGCACGTGTGGCTAGACTGGATGTAGTTAGAATTTTACTTGCTTATGCTTGTCACAGGGACATTAAACTATTTCAAATGGATGTAAAGAGTGCCTTCCTCAATGGAGTAATCAAGGAAGAAGTGTACGTGGAGCAACCACCGGGCTTTGAAGATGAAATATTTCCCGACCACGTATTCAAATTGGACAAGGCACTATACGGTTTGAAACAGGCTCCCCGGGCATGGTATGATAGATTAAGTTCATTTCTTATTATAAACGGCTTCAAACGAGGTAACATAGACCAAACATTGTTTACAAAAACTTGTGATGATCATTCATTAATTGTTCAAGTTTATGTAGACGATATTATTTTTGGAGCCTCCAATTCAAAAATGAATGATGAATTTGCCCCACTTATGCAGGGGGAGTTCGAGATGAGCTTGATGGGAGAGCTCAACTTCTTCTTGGGATTATAGATAAAGCAAATGGATGATGGCATCTTCATCAACCAGAAGAAGTATACACAAGAAATCGTGAAGAAATTTCAACTTGAGACTGCCAAGCCCTTTGCAACACCAATGTCCACCTCACAGAAAATGGAGGAAGAAAAAGGTAACAAAATTGATCAAAAACTTTTTAGGGGTATGATAGGATCCTTACTTTATTTGACTGCTAGTAGGCCTGATATACACTTCAGTGTATGTCTCTGTGCAAGATACCGATCTTGTCCTAGGGACTCTCATTTAGCGGCAGTGAAAAGAATCTTCAGGTATTTGAATGGAACTCTTGACCTTGGTTTGTGGTATCCAAGGAATAACTCACTTGATTTACATGCTTTCACTGATTCTGATTATGCTGGTTGCAAAGTGGATCGAAAAAGCACAAGCGGTCACTGTCAGTTTCTTGGGGGCTACATGGTTTCATGGGCCTCAAACAAACAGCATTGTATGGCTCTATCAATTGCCGAAGCCGAGTATGTGGCTGCCGGTAGTTGTGCGACTCAAGTGCTTTGGATCCAACATCAGTTGCTGGATTTTGATTTTTCCTTAAAGAAAACTCTGATAATGTGTGATAACACGTCTGTAATAAACTTGTCCAAGAATCCTATCCAACATTCCCGCACTAAGGACATAGAAGTTAGACACCACTTTATAAGAGATCATATCAATAAAGGTGATTTTGAACTTATTTTTGTTGATACAAAACACCAACTTGCTGATATATTTACAAAACCTTTGAATTCTGAACAATTTTACTTTCTAAGAGGAGAATTGGGTGTGTGCAGATTAGACACTTAGATATTTTGAGCTGAATTGTAAAAACACTCTTTTCATCTTTTTTTATAAAGAAAATGTTCATATTGCCTTTTGATTTACACATAAAAGTTTTCATTGTCTTTACTCTTCAAACTTTGTCTTTTGTCCATATCACAATGAATAACAACCTTGGTTATTATACATGCTTTCATACTTTTGCATCCCCATGTACATAATTGCATATACTTCATCAATGTGTGCATGAATGTCATGATATACCGGTATATCAAATAGTGTTAGTGGAAAGGTGGATCAAGTCCACCTGGAAGCTTTCATCATGTGTGAGTGTGGTTTTCGGACCTAAGTACTCCGCCACGTACCGGTAATCAAATTGCTTGAAAACATCATTTTAAAATGCTTGAGTATATATATATACTACACACCTTTTAGTTGAAATCTTCTAAGACCTTACGCCCTTGCTAAATAAAATGCTTTGACTAGGACATGTTTTAACATGGCACATATTAAGGGGGAGGTTTTTGTTATAACGGTGCATACACTTAGGGGGAGACATCACCATGAATAGGCTAATTCATCTCTTAAATTCAACGCAATCTCTCACACAATTTGCACATGTGAGTTAATGAATCTAACTGATAAGGATTTCACTTGTTCCACTTAACACACTTAAGGACTCTGGAACCCCTACATAGAAATCACGTGACTTGTGAGGAAAAAGCTGTCAGCCCCATCAAAAATAGTCAATAAGTGTGATTTGACATGAAGTAAATCGGGAATCCCCCCTGAGATAAAGGAGGAAACTCGCATTAAAAAGTGTCCTATCCACATTATCATAAGTGACGATGCCGAGTAACCGGGAAGTGTCCCTGAAACAAAGGGCATGACTCGTGTCAAAAGGTTAGTCATCTTATCTTTGAAAAATCAAAATAATCTTGGGGTTGTGCGAAGCTACCAAAAGTCGAGCACATTGTATGAAAGTGTAGGGAAGAAAAGTTCCTAATTGTATTCTTTAGAAAATCTGAAAATCCATGCTATCTAGATTTCATTGCTCATATTTCACATATTCATCTAGGTAGTGATTGTATGGATGTACACCTTGAATCAGCCATATTTCATGAGTCTTGCAGTACCACTTATTGTAAGCACTACCCTTTTACTATTGCACATGAAATTCATGTTCTTGGTCTATAGCATATTTCCTAACCCGCTCATAAAGAACATGTTTACTATTCTATGATATGATGAGTGCATACGTGCTTGCCTGGTCATTACTTGCGTTTCATATGCATCTCATTGAGTTAATTGTGCACATTGAGGCTTAACTTTCATCCTTTACCATCTTAATAATCCCCTATTTGACTCTGACAAAAAGGGGGAGAAATAACTTTGCAATGCATTTATTGAATTAAGATTCATGACTTGCTTAGTCCTTGACTGATTATGCTTTTGACTTGATCTGGTTGTTTTGTCATCCATCATGCAAATATCATAGATCTATAAATGGTTTTATCTTCGTCAAAAAGGGGGAGATTGTTGTGCCCCGGACTGTTTTGACGAAGATTCTGAATGAAATGTCATGATTTCGTGTTCAATGAATTTGCATGTATACAGGATTGATGAATGATTGCTTTGAATGAAAACTTGCATGATTGAGCTTCATTGATATACATATTTGATGAAAGGTGAGGTTGATGAATTTCAAACCTGAATGCTTGATTTGTAAGAATGCTCAATTTGAAGAAGGCTGATACGAATCAACTTGATTGACTGTTGAATGTTGGCGTGAGCCATTGTTGATTGAGCTCGAATGATGGATATAACTAATGAGTGAATAGGTCATTCGGTAAATCGCAAATGAATGGATGTTTCAAATTTGAAAGAATCTCAATTGTTAAGTTGAGTTGTTAATTTGAATGGGAAATTAAATGCAGGACAATTGTGAAGCTTGTCACTCAAACTCTCAAGGCCAAGGTATGAATAGTTGTCTATTTGGATCGTGTGTGAATGGACTGATCTAGGTAAAAACTCATGCTTAATCATGTTCATGTGTGTTGTATGAACTCCATTGATCTACTTTGATACATGTGTTTGATTCATGAGTGTTTCAATTACAATTACTGAAGTTTTGCTGCTGTCAGCAACAGTGTCGACCTATGGGGTCGACACTTATTTGTGGAGTCCCTGCCTTCGTTGAGTTTTAGGACGCTGGCAGATAGTGTCGACCCCAGGGGTCGACACTTTCACCAGGTGTCTGCTATTTTGTCAAGGCAGAACTCTCGTGAAAAAGTGTCGACCCTGAAGGTCGACACTTTCAGGTAAGTTTGTTCAATTCTATGAAAATAGAATGTTCGTGAAAAAGTGTCGACCTCGTGTGTCGACACTTTTCATCATGAATGTTTTGTTCTGTTATCCGGCCAGAACACTTCATAAGAAGTGTCGACCCCATGGGTCGACACTCGTATCGCGTTTTAGTTCTTATATAGGTTCTGGCAGAACATTCACGAAAAAGGGTCGACCTCAAGGGTCGACACTTTTTCTGAACGTTCGATCACGATTTTTCGGATCTGTTTCGAACCCTTTTAAGGAAGATCCAATTGGATGGCTTTTGTCCCTAATGGCCTTAGGGCGTCCTTTACTCTATGTATGTGGTATGAAGGGGGTTTAGTGAGGGCTCTTGTGTCTTTTGGGGGGTCAAACCCCCTTGTATATAGCTGCCCCCCCTCCTTTCGATCGCAAGAACCTTGAGCTTCTAACGTAGGATTTTTGCCTTGCTGGAGAAGAAGGTGCTCCCATCTATGGAGGTGCCGGAGAGTTGTGCCAAGGATGATTTCCATCGAGCCCGAGCCAAGATCTAGAGGTCGCGGATTGCATCCTCTTCTTTTGGAGCCTTGGGCGACTACATCCTCTACACCGGCTTCATCCAACCTTCGGTTCATTTGTTCTAAGTGTTACCTTCTCTATTCTCCTAGCTTGTCTAAGGTTTTGTGGGGTAGATCATCTCGTCTATCATTCTCTTAGCAAGTTTGTGGGGTAGATCGTCTTGTTTATCCTTTTCATAGTGATTTGTGCTTAGATCGAATCTCTCAGAACTGGGCTTCTAATTTATCATTCTATTTCACTTATCTAGACGTTTTCAGAGCTTGCTCTGAGTGTGTGTGGGTTGTCTCGTCGTCGTACGAGAACCCACATGTGTGGGCCGTCGAGCCCGTGTGTGTGTAGTTGCTGCCGTCGAGCAGCGTTTATAGTGAAATCCTCTTGAGGTGAGAGGGGTGGACGTAGGACGGACTTTTTTGTGCGTCCAAACCACCTAAAAATACTGTGTTGTGGTTTACTTGATTGGTGTTGGTTGTTATCTAATTTTCCGTTCTCTATACGAGTGTGAGACGGTGAGAAGTGAGTGTACTCAACTGTCCGTCCAAATATAGTTGTCCGAGTGAGCATATATGTGCGTTGGGAAGTTGTGAGAGCTTGCTTGATTTAAGTTCATTCATCTTAATCAAGTCTCTGCATTACTTTTATTCTACATATATGTGGTTTGTTTGGGTTGCTTTTTAATCTGTCAGAAAGGGTGGGCAATCAATTCACCCCCCTCTCAATTGCCTCCTAACCGGGCCAACATAGATAATCAATTGGACTATCTAGGATCATAGGAATATTAACTCTTGAGTCAAACCGCGGGTTAACTGTACTCAGGAAAATAGCGATCATATACTGGGCCCTTTCTTCAAGAAAGCGGTCTAGTTATGGACCGTTAAGTGCAACACTATTTGATATTGAAAACATACTATCTGGAGTCTTTAGCGGTTAAAGAAAGAACCGTCAAGGATCCGATAGCGGTCTAATGAAGTACCACTAGCAGACTATGGCGGTCAACCATAAGGCCGCTGTAGCAACCCTGATAAATGAATATTGAAATAAAATTTAAAACATATATATTACAGAAGTAATATAGATAATAAGAATAGGGTTAGTAAGACAAAATAAAACAAATTAAAAATAACGCCTCTGAGTAAGGCGTTAATTTAAAAAGAAACGCCTCTACATACGGCGTGACTAAAGAAAGGACGCCCACCCATGTGGTCGTCAACTCTCACGCGACCAAATAGGCAAGTAAAATAAACACCCATGTCTTAGGCGTGTTTCAAAAACAAGGAACGCCCTTATACAAGACGTTTCTTAAGAAACGACCTGAACAAGGTCGTTAATTTAATAATCAACGCCCGGACCCAAGGCGTTAATTCCGTTCGTAACCCGTTCGACCCAGAGCTTATCCAGGGAAAGATTAACCTAATCTAGTAAGTGTCTATTAGAGTAAGGACTCTATTAGGGATATATTACCCTCAATCAAACACTACTTTTGTTAGGACTCCAAAATCCTATAAATAGTCTTGATCGAACAACCCTAAACCTATTTGGACGATCGAACTGCACAGGTACGTGAAGAACATATGTTCTTCTATTTTCTTCTTCTGTTCCTTTCTTATAAACGTAGCATGAGAAGAATTAATATTCTTCGTTTCTTCTATTCTTGCAGGATAAGAAGACTAACGGGTAAGTCTTCTTTCTTTCTCCTCCTTTACCTCTGTTAAGTTATTACGAAGCATAATACCTTCGTATTCTATCCTCTGTAGGTCGTTCATCTTCATCCAACGTCTGCTGCATCTTGATTCTTACAGACCCTTCACGGTTATCTCCAAATCAACCCTTTAAGGTAGGATTTTCTCAAGTCTTGTAGCCCAAACTAAATATATATATACAAGAAGCATCATGCATATCATGTATTAGTTTTATTTTTGTTTCTCGGAAGGAATATTTAGAAAGAAACGCCCCTGTCAAGGGTGCTATTTTAAAAAGATACGACCCTCACCAGGTCGTTAATTCAAATTATACGCCTTTTATACAGGCGTTAATTTCATGAACAACCGCATGTAATTAGTAATTGATCCTGTTTAAAATTCGGTAAATATGAAATATCAATTCTAATATCTTGCATGACTCTACCTGTAAATTCCTACTAATTTTCTCATGACCATGTCTCCTGTCACTTGAAATTTTGTTTCCTGGAATATGGTAAATTTCTTGAATTCACGACTTGGACAAAGTCATTTTTTTTATATATGTTAACGCCCCAGAACAGGGCGTGATTCTGAAAGCTAACGCCCCTTCCTAGGGCATTTCTCTCTTAAAATCCCGAAATATATTTATTCTGTAAAATAGAATTAAACAGTAACGCCCCTTCCCAGGGCGTGTTTTCTATAAATCCTGAAAATTATTTATATTCTGACAGATATGTAAATAATAAGACGCCTTCTGGTGAAGTCGTCAACTCTTGAAGAAACGCCCCTGACCAGGGCGCGTTTTAGATAAATTATTGAATTATTGAAAATTCTGCAAAACGGGACATATGTAAACGCCCTTCTGTTAGGCGTTAATTACTTGAGAAACGACTTGACCTAAGTCGTTATTTTACTGTAAAACTGATTTTTCACTGTCTCTGTTAACCGGTGCTTTCATATGTTATATAATATATATATATCGGCACTATTCTCCACTCTGTGAGTATAGTCCCACGTTTCATGTTGTTTCATCGATCACACTCAACTCTCATTGACATACAAGCTCTCCATTGGACATTCCGTTCCTTTGGACTAGCGAGTTAGTCATAAAGACCTCCGTAAGACTCCTCGTAGCCTTGGATTCCCTCAAGGCCGACTGAGCTGGTTGTACCCTAAAAACCCACTACACGATCCGTGCCATGTCAATCTAAAGAAACATCGTATACCGGCCCTTATGTTTATACAAAGAGTATATCATAAGAAAATTCTTAATGGGATGATGATATCATGCCATATCATGTCGTTCTTGTAAACCTCAATTCTATGATAAGAATGAGGGTATCTTAATTTGATATATTGTTCATGTGGACCTCAATTCTATATAAAGAATGTCCACACTGATTTGTCATGGTACCTAAGTTAAGGGAACCATATTCTACCTAGTTTTATCGATATCGTGATTATACCGTTATTACCGTCAATCTATGTCCTCTGTCATATTTTGGACTCTATTCTATCCAAGTTGTCATACATGTCTACAAGCTTGATTATTGAAATTTTAAATTGGCTATATAAACAAGGGTGGATGTCAAAAATATATGATAAATGCCTGCGCATATAGGGCCCGATCTGGTCCTGGGAGGAGCACCCGAAAGTACTTGTGCCCATGGGAGTTAAAATGATAAGGTATCTGGCATTATACCGAGTACTTGACTTGCTTGATTGGGCATTCCACACACATCTTGTACTTGAATCATACTTGACTTTACATGAAATGCGTGGCCCGAAAAAGGGTAATTTACTTGCTTGATACATGATAGCCAAAGTTCTTGACATGACTTGTTAAACGTACTTGTTTGAATTTCTTGAATACACTTGTCATCTTGTTGGAAGTTCGTGATTAAGTTCATCTTATTTCTTTGATATTACATTCTCTCTATCTTGTCGTTTATGCGAGCATGCATAGCTTTATTGCATTCATGAAAGATGTAATTACTTAAACCCCTTGCTAGTACTTGAGATATAATTTCCTACTGAGCGTTCGCTCATTCTGTTTGTCCCTTTTCGTACTTTTCAGGTAAATCCGACGACGATGGAAGTCAATCGGATGGGAATATTCAAGAGTGAAAGTGATAGAGCTGCTCAAGTGTCATCTAGTCTTTTCTATAGTTTTCTTGAGTCAACTATGTATTCTTTTCCTCTTTTTATTAACAGAGTATTGGATTTGTAATAGTCTATCCATTATGAAATAAAGGATTGGGTTATCTTGCTATTTTGCGCGTCTCTGTCTTTGTGTCGAATACACGACCACTCTGATTGACATGATTGATATAAACTCGTCGCGCATCTCCGGGTATCTTCTGCGCTCGGGGCGTGACAGTCTTTGTGGTATCAGAGCCTAAGGTATTCAATTCCTAGGAAAAACCCAAGTCCAAGGATAAGTTGAACCTTTAAACCAGTGAGATTGGATAGAACCAAGGGTTAGATTTAACATAGTGTATGAGTCTTTAAATACGATCACGTACTAATATAGTTATTGTAATTGTAGGACAATGGCTGCCGAACGTGCTCAATGGCGCAACATGCAGCGTACCCTTCAAGGGATGACCCAAGTGCTACAACAGGTAGCACAAGGTGGTACTCCACGAGCTGGAAGCTTACACCAAGCCTTTAAGAACATGAATCCCCCGAAGTTTATGGGATCGACCGATCCGGACGATGCCGAGCATTGGGTTCGGGAAACCGAACGCATATTCCGTGTCATGCAATGCACGGACCAGGACAAAGTTCTATTAGCTACTTTCCAGTTGGAGAAAGATGCTAGATGCTGGTGGGAGTCTATTGAAGCAACCATAGATCCGACTCAAGTAACATGGGAAGAATTTGTGGAATACTTCAATGCTAAATATTTCTCGGACCGAGTCCAAGAAAAGAAGGCTGCCGAATTCGCTGCATTAAAGCAACGATCCCTATCATTAGCAGATTATGAAGCTCAGTTCTCCAGGTTGTCTAGATATGCTAAGCATCTTATTAGCACGGAGAAGATGAAAGCCCGTAGATTTCTTAATGGGCTTAGGCCCCACTATATTACTCAACTGGTGCCTATGGACATCCAAACTTATTCTGAGATAGTGCGCCGAGCTCAACTACTTGAAAATGCAACGGAACTATCTGATAGGATCCGAGGGAAAGACAAGAAGGAACACGTCACGGGTTCGGGTTCTTTCAAACCCAATTTCAAGAAGAGGCACAATAATGGAGGTTCTTCCTCTCAAGACCATAAGTTCAAAAAGACCAAGCCTTTCTCTATCACAACTACCCCTTCTAATACAGTATGTAAGCATTGTGACAAGGCTGGTCACAAGACATAAGAATGCTGGAGGAAATTAGGAGCTTGTCTCCGTTGTGGAAGCCGTGAGCATCGGATTCCCGAGTGTCCATTAATGAACGACCAAGCCGGCGATGGTAAATGCCCGGTGACAAAGAATGCTCGTCTTCATGCAATACAGGAGACCGAACCTGAAGAAGAAGGCGGATTAGTGGAAGGTACATTGAAAATTTGTTCCAAATATGCACATGTCTTATTTGATACGGGTGCATCGCATTCTATTGTTTCTAAGAAGTTTGCTGACCCATTACCTCTAGAACCGGAATGGATGAAAATAGTGTTGTCTACTCCTCTCGAAAACGAGACGGATATCACGCATCATTACCAAAACTGTGAGGTGTTGGTTCGAGGGAGGAATTTTCCTATTGATCTTATCTGCTTAGATCTAAAAGAATATGATGTTATACTAGGAGCAGATTGGTTATCTAAGTACCAGGCAACGGTTGATTGCCGTAATAGCAAGATTGTTTTCAAAGAATTTCCAGAACTGACTTATACTAGTCCTAAGAGTCGAAGCAAATCCCCTCTTATTTCGGCTCTTCGAGCAAGCAAGCTCGTCAGGAAAGGATGTGTATCCTTCCTTGCTTTTGTCACTGTTAAAGAAGCTAAGGAAACCAAGATAGAAGACATTCAGGTAGTGCAAGAATTTCCCAGACGTATTTCCGGAAGATTTGCCGGGATTACCCCCTCAAAGAGAAGTGGCCTTCACCATTGATTTAGTCCCTGGTGCTGGTCCTGTTTCAAAGGCACCATATAGAATGTCCCCTGCTGAACTCAAGGAGTTGAAGGAGCAGTTGATGGAACTAATCCGAAAAGGGTTTATTAGACCAAGTACTTCCCCGTGGGGAGCACCAGTCTTATTTGTAAAGAAGAAGGATGGATCCATGAGATTGTGTATCGACTATCGACAGTTGAATCATCTTACTATCAAGAACAAGTATCCACTGCCGAGAATCGATGAATTATTTGATCAGATTTCAGGATCCAAATACTTTTCCAAGATTGATCTCAGGTCGGGATATCATCAATTAAGAATCAAGGATGATGACATTCACAAGACCGCATTCAGAAGCAGGTATGGCCATTATGAATTTGTTGTTATGCCTTTTGGACTAACAAATGCCCCTGCTGCCTTTATGCAGTTAATGAATAGCATATTCAGGCCTTACTTGGATCAATTCATAGTAGTCTTCATTGATGATATATTGATATATTCTAAGACTAAGGAAGAACATGAAGAGCATTTGAGGATTGCATTGCAAGTCTTGAGGACAAATCAATTATATGCTAAACTCAGTAAATACGAGTTCTGGCTTGAAGAAGTGGCTTTTCTCGGACATGTCATATCAAAAGATGGATTATCAGTAGATCCGTCAAAGGTTGAAGCTGTAAGAAATTGGGAAAGACCCACTAATGCAAGCGAGATCAGAAGTTTCTTAGGTCTTGCAGGGTATTATCGGCGATTCATCAAAGATTTCTCTAAGATCGCCGTGCCCCTTACAAGGCTAACTCGCAAGGAGATCCGATATGAATGGAGTGAGGAATGTGAAAGAAGTTTCCAAACTCTCAAGGATCATCTCACTACAGCTCCGGTGTTAGCTCTACCACTAGAAGGAGAGAAATTCGAGGTCTACACAGATGCTTCTGGCATTGGCCTTGGATGTGTCCTAATGTAACAAGGAAAGATCATAGCATACTCTTCACGTCAACTGAAGAAGCATGAGGAGAATTACCCCGTCCATGACATAGAACTGGCCGCGGTGGTATTTGCCCTAAAGATATGGAGACACTACTTATATGGAGTGCAGTTTACTATATACTCCGATCACAAATGCCTCAAATATCTATTTTCACAAAAGGAGCTAAACATGAGACAAAGACGCTGGCTAGAATATCTCAAGGACTTCGACTTCAATATACAATACCATCCCGGAAAGGGTAATTATGTTGCTGATGCCCTTAGTCGAAAGCCGAGAGCAATGATAGCCAATTGTATGATACAAGAATGGAGGTTACTTGAACAATTCTCCGAGCTCAATATAAACTTGGACACGGAATCCAAATTTATTACATTATCTCATGTAAGCATACAGTCAGATTTATTATCTGAGGTACAAGCACTTCAGAATGATGATCCTATATTAGTGGAAATCAAAGGAAGATTAGAAGGACAATCTGACTTTTAGGTAGCTTCTGATGGAAGATTATTGTTCAAAGATAGAACTTGTATACCCGACTGTCCGAAATTAAAGAAGAAGATTTTAGATGAAGCTCACCGATCAAGGTACACTATTCATCCTGGATCAACTAAAATGTACCAAGATGTAAAGAGGAACTTTTGGTGGCCCAATATGAAAAGAGAAATAGCGGACTATGTAGCACGCTGTCTCATATGCCAACAAGTCAAGGCGGAACACCAAAAGCCTGCTGGAAAACTACATCCTCTAGATATTCCTAAGTGGAAGTGGGAGGATATTGGTATGGACTTCATCATGGGTTTGTCTAAATCTAAAGGAGGACATGATGGAATCTGGGTTATCATTGACCGATTAACTAAATCGGCGCATTTCTTGCCAATAAAAAGCCGATGGTCAATTGATGTGCTAGCTGCACTGTACATCAAGAAAATAGTTAGGATACATGGAATTCCTGTCTCAATCGTGTCTGACAGAGATCCCCGTTTTACTTCTCATTTTTGGAAGGGATTACAACATTCATTGGGAACAAGGCTTAACTTTAGTACAGCTTTCCACCCACAAACGGATGGTCAGACCGAGAGGACAAACCAGGTTGTTGAGGATATGCTAAGAGCATGCATCATGGACTTTGGAGGATGCTGGCACGATCATTTGCCACTAGTGGAATTTGCATATAATAATAGCTACCAAGCTAGTATCCAAATGGCACCTTTCGAAGCCTTATACGGAAGGAGTTGCAGATCACCCATATGCTGGAACGAAGTTGGAGAAAAACAACTGCTACGTCCAGACATGGTAAGGGATATAACTAAGAAGATACAAGTAATCCGAGAAAGATTGCAAGTTGCTCAGACAAGACAAAAGGCTTATGCTGATACAAGGAGGAGAGATCTTGAATTCCAAATCGGAGATCATGTATTTCTCAAGATATCGCCTGGACGTGGCATACGAAGATTTGGTGTTAAGGGCAAGCTTACGCCAAGATTCATCGGACCGTTTGAGATGCTCGAAAGAGTTGACGAGGTTGCTTATCGCATCGCATTACCTCCTCAATTGTCTGAGGTGCATAATGTATTTCACATATCCATGTTGAAGAAGTATGTGCATGATCCATCTCATATTATTGAACATGGAGATCTGGTGATCCAGAAAGATCTCACCTATGAACAGAAGCCTATGAAGATCTTGGATCGAGAAATACGAGCTCTAAGGAATAAGGTTATTCCCATGCTCAAGGTGCAATGGAATAAGAATCCCGAATGCGAAGCGACATGGGAGACCGAGGAATCTATGAAGAAACAATTTCCCGAGTTATTCTAAGAGGTATATGTTCTACACTCTCCACGTGTATAATTATATATATTAAATTTGGGGACCAAATTCTTTTTAAGTGGGGGAGGGTGTAGCAACCCTGATAAATGAATATTGAAATAAAATTTAAAACATATATATTACAGAAGTAATATAGATAATAAGAATAGGGTTAGTAAGATAAAATAAAACAAATTAAAAATAACGTCTCTGAGTAAGGCGTTAATTTAAAAAGAAACGCCTCTACATACGGCGTGACTAAAGAAAGGATGCCCACGCATGTGGTCGTCAACTCTCACGCGACCAAATAGGCAAGTAAAATAAACACCCATGTCTTAGGCGTGTTTCAAAAACAAGGAACGCCCTTATACAAGACGTTTCTTAAGAAACGACCTGAACAAGGTCGTTAATTTAATAATCAACGCCCGGACCCAAGGCGTTAATTCCGTTCGTAACCCGTTCGACCCAGAGCTTATCCAGGGAAAGATTAACCTAATCTAGTAAGTGTCTATTAGAGTAAGGACTCTATTAGGGATATATTACCCTCAATCAAACACTACTTTTGTTAGGACTCCAAAATCCTATAAATAGTCTTGATCGAACAACCCTAAACCTATTTGGACGATCGAACTGCACAGGTACGTGAAGAACATATGTTCTTCTATTTTCTTCTTCTGTTCCTTTCTTATGAACGTAGCATGAGAAGAATTAATATTCTTCGTTTCTTCTATTCTTGCAGGATAAGAAGACTAACGGGTAAGTCTTCTTTCTTTCTCCTCCTTTACCTCTGTTAAGTTATTACGAAGCATAATACCTTCGTATTCTATCCTCTGTAGGTCATTCATCTTCATCCAACGTCTGCTGCATCTTGATTCTTACAGACCCTTCACGGTTATCTCCAAATCAACCCTTTAAGGTAGGATTTTCTCAAGTCTTGTAGCCCAAACTAAATATATATATACAAGAAGCATCATGCATATCATGTATTAGTTTTATTTTTGTTTCTCGGAAGGAATATTTTGAAAGAAACGCCCCTGGCAAGGGCGCTATTTTAACAAGATACGACCCTCACCAGGTCGTTAATTCAAATTATACGCCTTTTATACAGGCGTTAATTTCATGAACAACTGCATGTAATTTGTAATTGATCCTGTTTAAAACTCGATAAATATGAAATATCAATTCTAATATCTTGCATGACTCTACCTGTAAATTCCTACTAATTTTCTCATGACCATGTCTCCTGTCACTTGAAATTTTGTTTCCTGGAATATGGTAAATTTCTTGAATTCACGACTTGGACAAAGTCATTTTTTTTATATATGTTAACGCCCCATAACAGGGCGTGATTCTGAAAGCTAACGCCCCTTCCTAGGGCGTTTCTCTGTTAAAATCCCGAAATATATTTATTATGTAAAATAGAATTAAACAGTAACGCCCCTTCCCAGGGCGTGTTTTCTATAAATCCTGAAAATTATTTATATTCTGACAGATATGTAAATAATAAGACGCCTTCTGGTGAAGTCGTCAACTCTTGAAGAAACGCCCCTGATCAGGGCGCGTTTTAGATAAATTATTGAATTATTGAAAATTCTGCAAAACGGGACATATGTAAACGCCCTTCTGTTAGGCGTTAATTACTTGAGATACGACTTGACCTAAGTCGTTATTTTACTGTAAAACTAATTTTTCACTGTCTCTGTTAACCGGTGCTTTCATATGTTATATAATATATATATATCGGCACTATTCTCCACTCCGTGAGTATAGTCCCACGTTTCATGTTGTTTCATCAATCACACTCAACTCTCATTGACATACAAGCTCTCCATTGGACATTCCGTTCCTTTGGACTAGCAAGTTAGTCATAGAGACCTCCGTAAGACTCCTCGTAGCCTTGGATTCCCTCAAGGCCGACTGAGCTGGTTGTACCCTAAAAACCCACTACACGATCCTTGCCATGTCAATCTAAAGAAACATGATATACCGACCCTTATGTTTATACAAAGAGTATATCATAAGAAAATTCTTAATGGGATGATGATATCATGCCATATCATGTCGTTCTTGTAAACCTCAATTCTATGATAAGAATGAGGGTATCTTACTTTGATATACTGTTCATGTGGACCTCAATTCTATATAAAGAATGTCCATACTGATTTGTCATGGTACCTAAGTTAAGGGAACTATATTCTACCTAGTTTTATCGATATTGTGATTATACCGTTATTACCGTCAATCTATGTCCTCTGTCATATTGTAGACTCTATTCTATCCAAGTTGTCATACATGTCTACAAGCTTGATTATTGAAATTTTAAATTGGCTATATAAACAAGAGTGGATGTCAAAAATACATGATAAATGCCTGCGCATATAGGGCCCGATCTGGTCCTGGGAGGAGCACCCGAAAGTACTTGTGCCCATGGGAGTTAAAATGATAAGGTATCTGGCATTATACCGAGTACTTGACTTGCTTGATTGGGCATTCCACACACATCTTGTACTTGAATCGTACTTGACTTTACATGAAATGCGTGGCCCGAAAAAGGGTAATTTACTTGCTTGATACATGATAGCCAAAGTTCTTGACATGACTTGTTAAACGTACTTGTTTGAATATCTTGAATACACTTGTCATCTTGTTGGAAGTTCATGATTAAGTTCATCTTATTTCTTTGATATTACATTCTCTCTATCTTGTCGTTTATGCGAGCATGCATAGCTTTATTGCATTCATGAAAGATGTAATTACTTAAACTCCTTGCTAGTACTTGAGATATAATTTCCTAGTGAGCGTTCGCTCATTCCGTTTGTCCCTTTTCGTACTTTTCAGGTAAATCCGACGACGATGGAAGTCAATCGGATGGGAATATTCAAGAGTGAAAGTGATAGAGCTGCTCAAGTGTCATCTAGTCTTTTCTATAGTTTTCTTGAGTCAACTATGTATTCTTTTCCTCTTTTTATTAACAGAGTATTGGATTTGTAATAGTCTATCCATTATGAAATAAAGGATTGGGTTATCTTGCTATTTTGCGCGTCTCTGTCTTTGTGTCGAATACACGACCACTCTGATTGACATGATTGATATAAACTCGTCGCGCATCTCCGGGTATCTTCCGCACTCGGGGCGTGACAGCCGCTATGTTCTAGAAATATAAAACACCGGTATAAGTGCTTTCTAGACAATGGGATTTAATGGTACAACCAACTCGGCGTCCTAGTGGGAATCCCAGGCTCGCGGAGAATCACAGAAGCCTTGAAACAAGATTTCTTAGTCCGTTGGAAGGAATATCCAAAGGAGATGTTATCAAGTCCAAGATTGTGTGCTCATGTGCATAGGTGTAACTAATAGTCATATACCGGAATATATGCCATGTACTTATGAAAATGACTCTATAGTTGAGAAAAGAATCATTAAAACAGTGATCATGGTAAACCATGAATCATCTAATTTTAGAAACATGTATTTATTTTAAAAAGTATATGATTTTGGCATAAATTAACTTATGTTTAAAAATAAGCCCAAGCATAATAAAGAATATGAAATCCATTATGTGAAAGTAATAAAACCCATAGTAAGAAACAATACTTAAATCATGCTTGGAACATAAATAACTAGGCATATTATAAGTTTAATGGGCTGCTCTTTATTCCGTCTCAGGTTGACAAAATTTCAAAGAGTTAGCGGTCTATTATGGCACCCTTTACAGACGGTTAGCAGTTTATCGTAAGGCCGCATGAGGTTCTATAACAGTGAAATTGCAAGAGGAACTAACGGTCTATGTATTGGCCACTAATTATCTTTTAGTGGTTTGTTGTAGGGCCGCTAGCCAAATCTGGCGGTCCATGTGTAGGCCGTTTGGCTTGACAGAAACTAAACAATTGAACTAAATGATAATCCAAGACACATCATGCCTGGAAATCAACATATATAAAACTTCTACCATGATAGAATGAAAGATAGGCTAACAATATGCATAGGATTCATGTACTATGACAAGAGAATTAATTTAGTTCATTTAAGGTTAAGAAATATGCATGTATGCTACACTAGTTGCATAGATCCTATTAAAACATTAAATTCTCCGTATATAATGCATGCAATCAAGTGAAACAAGAGGGATTTTAATCCTAGAATGATGTTTTAGCCGTTCTTGAGATGACCTACCTCTATCCTTGACCTTTAACTTCAAATTTAAGGTTGGATGCTACCCCTAGTTCCCTGCACTTCTTGTGATAAATCAAAAACTTCACGTTGCTCTAACTCCTTACTCTCTTGACCTATGGACGTGAAATTTGGAGGGTAAAAAGAAGATACTAAGGGGAATGAAAAGTTCTAAAGGTTCCAGTTCTAAATACCTCATTTTGGATCCCAAATTCTTTGATCTTCAACACCCCGTTGCATAGTCTCCGGGGTCGTTGTTGTGAAACCAGCAACTTTGGGGGCCTCGAACTCCCTGTGTGCTTGACCTCCTAGCACGAAATTTTGGGAGATGTTAGTCCTATGTATTAGAAATAAAAACTTCTAAATAACTTACCCAAAATAATGATTCCTCACCTTAGTTCCACGCGAGCCAAACGTAAGGGTCGTGCATATGAAATCTAGGGTCTATTTATAGGGTTTGGCTAGGGTTTTGTGGATTAGATCAATTCTAGAGTCCCTAGTTGGCACTATCCCGACTTCTGAGAGTCCTTAAGATGCTTACTAGTCTTCCCATCTCGATCTCTAGGAGATAAAACATTAAAAATCCAATCTTTTTGCTCTTTCTTCAACTCACGGAACTGACAGTAGTTAGCGGTCTAGGACTGGTCCGTCAAATGTCCCTTAACGATTTTACGATAGACCGCTATTATATTTGGGCGCCGAATTTGAATTTAATTCAAACTCTATTTTCGGTTTATCCACTTAATTATCTAAACAATTAGTATTTATCATTATATTCCGTGAATAAACTAATTAACCATCTAGAATATGGGCCAAACTTCATGGGCTTGGTCCTTAAGTCCTTTGGGTTTTACTTAAATAGGCTAGGTTAATTGGTTATAACACTTGGGCCTTAATAATGATTTATTTAACCTAGAAATTCATTTATTAATCCAATTTGGTCTTTTAAAATTCTCAAAAAGTATTTAAATAATTTAGAAATATTTTATAAATTTTTGGGGCATTACACCCTCCCCCACTTAAGAGAATTTGGTCCCCAAATTTAATGTATGGATTATGGAGAGTGTACCTACATTCAAATAATTCTGAAAATTTTTTGCGCATAGCCTCTTCGGTTTCCCATATTTCTCTTGCCTTTGTCCACTGAATCTTGACCACAGGAATAGTTTTATTCCGAAGTTTATGTAGACATGGAAGGGATCAAGAACATATTTCTTGAGCATTGAGACGTGAAATACATCATGAACTCCTGCTAATTTAGGAGGTAAAGCAATACGATATGCGACTTCACCAACCCTTTCAAGAATTTCAAAGGGGCCAATGAATCTTGGAGTAAGCTTGCCCTTAATTCCAAATCTTCAAATACCTCAACCTGGAGAAACCTTAAGAAATACATGATCTCCTACTTGAAACTCCAAGTCGCGCCTTCGGTTGTCAGCATATGATTTATGTCTATCTTGTGCCATCTGAAGTCTTTCTCGAATGATATTTATCTTCTCGGTAGTATCCCTAATAATATCGGGACCGAGAAATTACCTTTCTCCTACTTCATTCCAACAAATAGGCGAAAAACAGCTTCTTCCATATAAAGCTTCAAATGGTGCCATTTGAATACTAGCTTGGTAGCTATTGTTGTATGCAAATTCTACTAGAGGCAAGTGATCATGCCAACTTCCTCCAAAGTCAATAGCACAAGCCCTGAGCATATCTTCCACCACTTGATTTGTCCTTTCTGTTTGACCATCAGTTTGTGGATGGAATGCCGTGCTAAAGTTCAGTCGGGTCCCTAAAGAATGTTGTAGACCCTTCCAGAACTGTGATGTAAACCGAGGATCTCGGTCAAATATGATGCTGACGGGGACACCATGCAATTTGACAACTTCCTTCATGTATAATTTTGCTAGTACATCTATAGACCATCAACTTTTGATCGGTAGAAAATGTGCAGACTTAGTCAATCGATCTATGATCAACCATATACTATCGTGTCCACCTCTTGTCTTAGATAAACCCATGATGAAATCCATCCCTATACTTTCCCACTTCCATTCGGGAATATTTAAGGGGTGTAATTTACCTGCGGGTTTTAAATATTCTGCGTTGACCTGTTGACAAGTGAGACAACGGGACACAGAATCTGCTACCTCTCTCTTCATGTTGGGCCACTAAAAGTTTCTTTTCAAATCTTGATACATCTTGGTAGCACCAGGATGAATAGCATATCTTGACTTATGTGCCTCTTCCATGATTAACTTGTTAGTATCATTATGATTCGGCACATAGATTCTATTCTTAAATAGTAGCCTTCCATCATTTGAGATAGAAAAATCTGATCTTTGATCAATGCTGTCCTTGATCTCCATTAATGCGGGGTCATTCTCTTGTAATTTGACTATGTCCTCAATCAATGTAGGTTGAGACCTTATATTGGCAATTATACATCCATCTCCTTCCCTGTCAATATCAATATTTAAGTGAGAGAAATCTTTTATAAGACAAGTCATATCTTTCCTGAGGCTTGCTAGAGTAGCCATCGGTCTTCTGCTAAGAGCGTCAGCTACAACATTTGCTTTCCCTGGATGATATTGAATTGTAAAGTTGAAGTCCTTGAGATACTCCAACCATCTACGTTGTCGCATATTTAATTCCTTCTGGGTGAAAAGATACTTCAGACTTTTATGATCTGAGAATATATTAAATTTCTCCCCATAAAGGTAATATCGCCAAATCTTTAAAGTGAAAATAACCGTAGCTAATTCCAGATCATGCACAAGGTAATTCTCTTCATGACGCTTCAACTGTCTTGAGGAATAAAAAATCACCTTCCCATTTTGCATGAGAACACATCCTAAGCCAATGCCAGATTCATCTGTGTAGACTTCAAATCCACCACCCTCAACGGGCAATGTCAAAATAGGGGTTGTGGTGAGGTGATCCTTAAGGGTTAGAAAACTCTCCTTGCAGTCCTTCAACCATATAAAAGGATTTTCTTTTCTTGTAAGTCTAGTCAAAGGAACGGTGATCTTCGAGAAATCCTTAATAAATCTCCTGTAATAGCCAGCTAGCCCTAAAAAGTTTCTTACTTCTGACACAGTCGTTGGCCGGCTCCAATTCTTAACAACTTCCACCTTAGAAGGATCGACATCGATACCTTCCTTTGAAATAATATGGCCGAAGAATGAGACTTCCTTTATCCAGAACTCGAACATACTAAGCTTCGCATAGAGTTTGTGTTCTCTTAGTGTTTGCAAGGCTATCCTTAAGTTCTCTTCATGTTCTTCCCTTTTTTTGGAGTATATAAGGATGTCATCAATATACACGACCATAAACCGGTCGAGATAAGGCCTGAAGATGTTGTTCATAAGTTGCATGAATGCTGCTGGGGCATTAGTTAACCCGAACGACATTACAACAAATTCATAGTGGCCATACCGGCTCCGGAAAGCCGTCTTGTGTATGTCTTCATCATTGATCTTAAGTTGATGATAACCCGACCTGGGGTCTATCTTGGAGAAATATTCTGCTCCCGAAATTTGATCAAAGAGCTCATCGATACGCGGCAACGGATACTTGTTCTTTATAGTAAGCTGATTCAGTCGCCGATAATCAATACATAACCTGAGAGATCCATCTTTCTTCTTGACAAATAGAACTGGCATACCCCAAGGGAATGTGCTGGGTCTAATAAAACCCTTGTCTAGTAACTCCTAAAGTTGTCTCTTCAATTCTTTGAGTTCTGTGGGGGACATCCTGTAGGGAGCTATTGAAACAGGTGCTGCTCTAGGAACGAGTTCAATGGAGAAGTTTACTTCCCTTTCGGGTGGTAAACCGGGTAGATCTGATGGAAATACATCAGGAAACTCATTTACGATAAGAATATCTTCTAAGATAATCTCCTTGGATTCAGTGATAATTACGGAGGCAAGAAAGGCTTCACACCCTTGCGAGATAAGTTTGCAAGCGTGAAGAGATGAAATAATGGCAGGGTGCTTCCTATATTTGATGCCAAGGAAGGAAAACCTTGGAAGACCAGGTTTTCAAAAAGAGATAATCCTATTCCGGCAATTTATGTAGGCATCATGGTCTACAAGCCAATCCACCCCTAGAATAGCATCGTAGCCCTCCATGTCAAGGCATACGAGGTTTGCAGGAAGATTGTGACCTTCTACCCTTATCTCACTATTGGGGTAATAAGTTGTAAGTTTTGTTCTGGGACACAAGGGTGTAGTAATGGCAAGGTCCGAAGGTAAATGAACTGATGAAATGGGTAATGTTTTTGCAAAGGAAGTAGATATAAATGAATGAGAAGCACCAGTATCAAATAATACGAATGCAGGGTGTGAATATATCTAAATGGTACCTTCCATTAACCCATCATTCGGGGGCGTTTCTTCTTCTAAAATAGTATTGAGACGAGCCTGTCTCTTACGTCCACTTCCAGAAGTTAGCTTCTTCATAAGGGGGCAATTCGGCATGCGGTGCTCCCGACTGCCACATTGTAGACAAGCGCCGAGGCACTTCCTGCACTCTTCGGCCGAATGACCGAACTTCTCACAGAAAGTACAGGCCGTGGCAACCTGCTTGTCTTCTTCTTTGACTTTCTTATTTTTGTGGTAACTCATACTACTCCCATTCTGGGATCTCTTCTTGGTATGACGGGATTTATAGGGTTCCGTGATGCTGAACTTGCTTTTCTTATCACGCCGATCTGATCTTCAACTTGGTTCTTCACCTTTTCCTTTTTGTTTTTCGACCTTCTCTAAGGTCCTTTCGCACAGATATACCCATTGGACCATCTCCGCATAAGTACGGATATTTTGAGTCCTGATCTGCTGAATAAAACCAGGTCTTAAACCATCCATGAACCGATTAGCCTTTAGTAAATCGGTACTGACCAGATGAGGAGCATACGACCCCAGCCTGGAAAACTGAAGCTCATATTCTACCACCGACGACATGCACTGGCGTAAAGAAGCGAATTCCATAGCCTTCCGCTCCTTGACGTGCTCAGAAAAATATTTGGCACGGAATAGCGTAAGAAAATCATTCCATGTATGAGGTGCATCTGCTGGCGGTGCCGGAACTGACTTCCACCATGTACGTGCATCCTTGTTAAGTTGAAAAGCGGCTAGACATACTTTCTCCTGGTCAGCACATTGCATGACCTCAAATATACGGTTCGTCTCATCAATCCAGTTCTCAGCTTCCTCTGGATTAGAAGAACCATAGAATCGTGGAGGGTTTAGGCTCGGAAAGTTACGATGCAAATCTCCAGCTCTTGCTCCGGCGCCAGCTTGTGCCATAGTTTGTAGTGCTTGAGTCAGACCAGCAACGGTCTCTTGCATATCGTTCTAGTCTACGCGATGAGCCATTGAGATAATATTGTACTTGAGAGAAATAACAAATCATTAACTCTCATGAAATTTTAAAAGAGTTTATCTAGATCTAATTTACTATCTCATCCCGAGCTCTACCCAATTCTCACATAGGTGAGGAATTTCCTCTTTAGTTTATAGGTGTGGGTCCTTAAACCTTGGACTTAACCTATGACATGACTTTTCCCTAGGACTTCTAATCCTAGTGCTCTGATATTAACTTAACTGTCACACCCCAAAATTATGCAGCGGAAATAATCGGGAACGTGAATAGCCGGCATGGTAAGCCTCTTGAAAGCAAGAATAACCAGAGCGCAACAACAATCACATAAAGTAGATGCACATTAATTTACTCAAAACTTCACCTTTATTTCATATCAAATAATTATAATTCAAATACACAATATTCCACTTTCTCTCTAGACTCAATAAAATGAAATTACATATAATGACTCAATCTAGACATATTTCGACAATTCTAGGTCTTCACTCGATTCCATATTCCTTCATTCGCTCTCGGACCCATCACTGGAATGACCTAAATCCGAATCTGACCCACTGGTACTTCCTGAAAAGATTGAAAAATAGGTAATGAGCATATTTGCCCAATAGGTATCTTCACATCAACATGTAGGCAATGTTAAAGTAATTAATGTCTTTAGCTCTAAAGAGAAAGATAAAATCATGCAAATATGATCAAACCATGCGATTAAAGTCAAGTAACAAGATATGATCAAGCTTGAGATATGAGAATACGATTTGAGTAAGTATAATCCAGCAAGAGTGTAACAATGGCCTTTCATGAACAAGAATGCAATAAGAATGTACTAGCAAATCATGTAACAAGCAAGAATGTACTCTTCACTTAGTAACAAGTACTTCGTAAATTCCTGTAAATAATTCACTTCACGAGCCGTGGATATTTTCACTTATTTATAAAGAAAGTACTCTCAGTACAATACGACGCCAGTAGCATCATACCCCACGATTTATAATAGTATATTTTCGACAATCAGTCGAGGGGACTAGCATAGAGCCCTTGAACACAATCAGTGCTCGAACTGCATCTTCAAGTATAAATCAAGCTACTTCCATGTTAAATAATAATGTGGCCAAGAATGTATAATTCAAAAGATAAAGTAACCAAAAATACGAATGCTTCTATTGAGAATACGATTCCAATAAACACATTGATAACTAGGTTATGCCGTGGAAATAAATCGACAGCATAACGGTACATTTCTTAACTTTCATAATTTACTTAGGTATCTTTGGAACAATATGACATGTTCTAGACAATCAATTGGACTATCTAGGATCATAGGAATATTACCTCTTGAGTCAAACCGCGGGTTAACTGTACTCAGGAAAATAGCGGTCGTATACTGGGCCCTTTCTTCAAGAAAGCGATCTAGTTCAGGACCGTTAAGTACAAGACTGTTTGATATTGAAAACAGACTATCTGGAGTCTTTAGCGGTCAAAGAAAGAACCGTCAAGGATCCGATAGCGGTCTAATGTGTTGCATCCCTATGGTTTTGATGATGTCGCACACTATAAATCAATCTACTATCTCTAGATTTATGCTGGTTCATCATGTAAGTCTGTACAGTTCATATGATGTTTCATAAGTTCATCTATCTACACTCTGCTCAGTTAGAATGAACAGTAGTGGGTCGACGCATTAGCAAGGGTGGGTCGACGCATCAGAACATTGAGTATCTGGGTACCAAAGTCTATACACTCAGCTCAGTTAGAATGAACAAGTAGTGGGTCGACGCATCAGCAAGGGTGGGTCGACGCATCAGAATATTGAGTGTCTGGGTACTAAAGTCTATACACCAGCTTGATCGATTAAGTCTGTACATTGGCATATCATCTTCAAGTCTGTACATCGGGCACCTTCTAACTGAAGTCTATACACTGATCTTAATACTCTAAGTCTGTACACTACCCGACCAGTTAAGTCTGCACATTGCCAAAGTCAGTATAGCTCAACTCTATACATCCTTCCAAGCTTCAACTCTATACATTGGATTGTCAAGCTTCATGTCTATACACTGGTTTGTCTAAACTTCAACCCTATACATTCAAGTGTTAGGCCTAAGTCTATTCACCCAATTGTCAGACCTTCAACTCTATACACTGCTACAGGAACCAAGTCCATACACTCTCCCATTCAAATCCTTCTAAGTCTATACATCGTCTTCGCACCTCCAAGTCTATACATTGGACTTCATTTTACCAAGTCTATACACTGGACTTTATTTTACCAAGTGTGTACACTTCATACCTTTTCCTACGCTTTCCTGGTCAAGTCTATACAGCGCTAAGTCTCTACATTGCATTCAGCTAACACGTTCAAAGCCTCAAAGTCTGTACAGCATGAAGTCTAAACATTAGCTCAGGGGCTTCAAGTCTATACATTGAACTGTTCTTCAAAGTCTGTACAGTGGCTTCGAATCACCAAGTCTGTACATCGCTTCAAGCGATTCAAGTCTGCACAGTCTACCTTCATATTCAAAGTCTGTACATCGCTTCAAGCGATTCAAGTCTGTACAGCCTGCCTTCATATTCAGAGTATGTACATCGGTTCTTCAGCATCTCATGCATCGTCTCACTCTCGCAAAGTCCATACACTAACTCAAGCTTGTCGAAGTCTAGACATCACCGTTGGGCATCAAAGTTTGAACACTGGCCTCTTGCTTCAAGTCTATACATTGGGTTGTCCGACCAAAACTCTATACATTCGGTTGTTATATCTTGAGTCTATACAGTGCTCACAGCACACTCGTTCCAAGTCTGTACACTGGTTAGGCTTCGTGAAGTCTATACAGTGGCCGAGCAATGTAAAGTCTACACATTGGTAAGGCTAGTTCATGCATTATTCATCATCTGTCTTGTTCACTGCGTCGATGCTGACACTGGGTGCGTTGACGCATTGGCCAGTTGCCAAGGGCGTGAGCATCTCGCTTGAGGAGCTGAGGCGACGCTGCACGATGGAAGCGTTGACGCCTTGGGCTGATGTCCAAAGGTCTTTTGATAAACATCAAGTCTGTACAGCATGAAGTCTGTCCATTGGTTTTGTCTTGAACAAAAGGCCTAAGTCTATACACTCGTTTGTTAGACCTTCAACTATGTACATTGGTTGAGTCTATACACTGAAGACGCTGAAGACCTCTAAGTCTATACACTCTCACATGATACACACTTGGTTAACTATTGTTTCAAGTCTATACACTCTCTCACGTTGTACACACTTACTCAGTTGCTGTTTCTGAAGTATATACACTTGTGTTAATAGCCCGAACTAACTAAGTATATACATTCCTTCTGTCTCTGTCTGCAGGCCATTCAGGCTGATGATTGGGCACGTGAACCGAGGTTGGCACCTGGCACGTGATCCAAGAAACCATGAACATGACACGTGGATGGCAGCCCAGTCAGGATGCTACCATGTGGTCGAAATTCAAATGATCTGGCAAAAAGTTCATGGGCAGGAACCTGGCAGCCACACGCCCAATATCTGCTATAAATATGAAGCTTCATCCTTCAGTAGAACAGTGATCGTGAAAAGAAAAAGCAGAAGCCATTGGTGTGAGTTTGCACGATCCAGTAAGGAAAAAGAGCAGAGAGTTCCATATTGTCCAGATCCAAGAGGAGTATGTTCGAGAGAGAGAGAGCAGTGTCTGTGTTTTGATGAATTACTTCCTTTGAAGCTACATTTGTATTGGTTTCAGAACCGACTGCTTCTTCATTGGTCTTTGTTTCTATTTTGTTTTCGTTTTATTTTGTTCATTCTTCTGATTCGAATTGGTTCCCCTCCGGTGTGTGGAGGAAGGGAGTGTTACTCCGGTTTCCCTCTAGGTTGCAGAGGAAGAGAGATCGGTGATCTCTGGTGTTTCTAGTGACAGGTTGTCATTAGCAGGTTCCCTCCGGTGTGTGGAGGAAGGGAGAGGTGTCTCCGGTTCTGTTCTAGCTGGTAGCTGGAACAGGTTTCAAGTTCTGTGGGTAGCAGAGCTTGGTTAGGGGATTTGTTTCCCTTGGTTGTTCAAGCTGTGTGGCAGCATGTTGTTCGCAGACTAAGTCTGCAGTGTTCTAGCATTGTCTAGTGGAATCCTCATTCTAGTTGGAGTGAGGGGTGGATGTAGATTGCAGATTGCAATCGAACCACCTTAAAACCGAGTGCCTCTTCTGTGGTTTGTTGTTATTATCTACGCTCTCCATCTGCTTGTCTCTTTGCTTCCATGCGATCAGTTCTTCATTCTCATTTACTTATACTGCCTTGTTTGGTGACTGCGTTTGCATTTCTCTGTGTGCGGGTTCAGGAGGGGCGTAAGCTGTAGAAGTAATTTTCCGCCTAAGTTTTTAAAAATTGGGAGTGATTTATTCATCCCCCCCTTCTATATCACTCTTGTTGCGCTAACATTTGGTATCAGAGCAGGTTTACGCCATGTGGACGAACGGTCAAGGAAATGCCAGTGGTCCTAGAACCTTCATGGCCGAAGGTCAATCCATTAGTCGCCCTCCGTATTTTGATAGTAGTAACTATTTGTTTTGGAAGAACAGGATGGAAGTGTTTATCAGGGCTCAGAGCCATAAACTGTGGAGAGTAATTACTGTGGGGCCATATGATCTGCCACCAAACTAGGATGCTTAGACAGATGACCATGTCAAGCTCTCTTCACTCAACTGTACGGCGCTGAACATCATCCAATGTGCTGTTCATCCAGAGGAGTATGCCCGTATATCTTCTTACAAGACTGCCAAGCGAATGTGGGATGAGCTGCAATTGATCTATGAAGGTACAGCTCAAGTGAAAGCCTCGAAGGTAAACCTCTACACTTCTAAGTATAAAATGTTTAAGATGAATGCAGATGAGAATATAACTGAAATGTATGCCAGGTTGTCCTTGATCACAAACACACTTAAAGGGCTAGGGAAGGATCTTGCTGAGGCAGATATAGTTAGGAAAATTCTTAGATCATTATCCCCGGCATGGCACACTAAGGCCATTGTGATTGAGGAGTCAAAATGTCACGCCCCGAGCGCGGAAGATACTCGGATATGCGCGACGAGTTTATATCAATCATGTCAATCAGAGTAGTAGTGTATTCGACACCAAAACAGAGATGCGTAAAATAGAAAGATAACCCAATCCTTTATTTCATAATAGATAGACTATTACAAATCCAATACTTTATTCAATTTAAAAAAATAAAAAGTACATAGTTGACTCAAGAAAATAGGAAAAACGACTAGATGACACTTGGAAAAGCTCTAGCTCTTTCACTCTTGACCATTCCCATCCGATTGACTTCCCTCGTCGTCGGAATTACCTGAAAAGTAAGGGACAAACACGGAGTGAGCGAACGCTCAGTAGGAAATTATATATCAGGAACTAGCAAGGGTTTAAGTAATTACATTTTTCATGAATGTACTATAGCTATGCATGCTCGCATAAAACGACAAGATAGAAAGAGAATTTATCAAGCAAGACAGCAAGATGAACTAGTCATGAGTTTTCAAGAAAAAGATGACAAGATATTCAAGCAAGCACTTCTTAGCAAGTCATGTCAAGAACTTTGGCTATCATGTATCAAGCAAGCAAGTAATTACCCTTTTTCGGGTCACGCAATTCATGTCAAGTCAAGTACGAGTCAAGTACAAGATTGGTGTGGAATGTCCAATCAAGCTAGTCATGCACTCGGTATAATGCCAGATACCTTATCATTCAACTCCCATGGGCACAAGTACTTTCGGGTGCTCCTCCCAGGACCAGATCGGGCCCTATATGCGCAGGCATTTATCATGTATATTTGACATCCACTCTTGTATATATATATATAGCCAATATGGAGTTTCAACAATTTAAGCTTGTAGACACGTAGGATAACTTTGAGAGAATGGAGTCCAAAAATACGACATTGGACATAGATAGGCGATAACAACGGTACAATCACGATGAACGATGAAACTAGGTGGAATTAGGTTCCCTTAACTCGGGTACCATGACAAACAAGTATGGACATTCTTTATATAGAATTGAGGTCCACATGAACAGTCTATCAAAGGCAAGATACCCTCATTCTTATTATAGAATTGAGGTCCACAAGAACATCAACAAATGGCATGATATCATCATCCCATTAAGAATTCTCATGATATACTCTTTGCATATCATAAGGGCCGGTATACCATGTTTCTTTTATAGTGACATGGCATTCAATAGTGTAATGGGTTTTTTAGGGTACAACCAGCTCAGTCGACCTTGAGGGAATCTAAGGTACGAGGAGTCTTACGGATGTCTCTATGACTAACTCGCTAGTCCAAAGGAACGGAATGTCCAATGGAGAGCTTGTATGTCAATGAGAGTTTAAGGGTGATCGACAAAACATCATGAAACGTGGGACTATACTCACGGAGTGGAGTAATAGTGCCTACATATATATATATATATACATATAGTGAAACCCTCGGATAACAGCAATCGGGAAAAATCAGTAATGCAGAAAGTAGTGACTCCGGTAAAGTCATTTTTCGTAAAATTAACGCCTTAATCAGGGGCGTTTATATTAAATTTGACGACATATAAAGAGGTCGTCCTTTCCAATATTGCTATTTTACAGGATATTAAAAATCTGTAATTTTGTTGAAAACGTGCCTTGGGTAGGGGCGTTACCAGGAAAAAGTCACCCTAGTCTGGGGCGTTAGTTAAACAAGAGACGACCTGGTCAAGGTCGTGAATTCACAATTTTACAATTTTTGAGGTAATGAATATTTCAAGAACATGGTATATAGTTAGGACCAGAAAAATAGCAGGATTACAAGAAATTGACCATGCATTAATTTAGAATCATGTTTGCATTGATAATTACTTTTTAAACATGCTATTTATTAATTAATAGGAATTAACGTCCATGTGCAGGGCGTCAAATGTGGAATTGACGACCTGGGCATGGTCGTGTATTTTAAATTAACGCCCTTGTTAAGGTCGTTTCTTTCAAACATTCCGTAGAAAATAACCAGAACGCATGAAAACTATATGCATGAACTACCGATGATAATTATCTATAGTTATATGGTAGTTTGGGCTACGTTCCATGAGAAAATCCTACCTTGATGATGATAAACTGACGGATGAACAGATTTCTGAACAATACTATGTTTTATAAACAGAGTCTTTTTGAAGCTTTCGATCCTAACAGCAGCAGTAAGGGTAGTAATAGTTTGTGGATGAAGAACCCTCAATTCTTCAATCGATCGGTTTCACTTCTACAGGCAACCTGTAGAGGCAGAATAAAACGAAGGTATTACTCTTCGTAAGAACTAACAGAAGGTAAAGAAGGAAGGAGAAGAACTTACCTGTTCTTCAGATGACAGAAGCTTTCAACTTGTAATTCAGAAAATAGATGAAGAATCTTCAGTATTCTTCACAAATTCGATAGACAAAGTAAAGAAAAGAACATGTTGTTCTTTACGTACCTTAGTATACTCCGAACGCCAAATAGCGTTCTCGGTTCAAGCAGTAGGTTATTTATAGGATTTCTAGAATCCTAATAGAGTTAGTGTTTGATTGGAAGTAATACTTCCATATTAGAGTTATTACTACATTCGAACTCTTTCTCATAGTTATCACCTTACCCTGGATAGACTCTTGGGTCGAACGAAACTCAAACTGAATTAGCGACCTAGGTCAGGGCGTCGAATTTAAATTGACGCCTTGTCAAGCGTCGTTATTTGTTTAAACGCGTCCATGCAAGGGACGTTACGCTATCTTGCCCTTTTTATTTATTTTGGTCGTTTGAAATTTGACGCCTTGACGTGTGGGCGTCCTTTCTCAAAACACGCCTTAGGTAAGGGCCTTTTATTTTAAAGTAGCGCCTTTATCTGAGGCGTTATTTCCATCAGGGTTTTAATTATTTTTATTCCAAGCTCTTTCGTTCATTTATTAAATCTTTTAATCTATTTTGATTTATTTATTCCCTTTAAATTTATCAGGGTTGCTACACCATCCCCCACTTAAAAAGAATTTGGTCTCCAAATTCCATATCATATATTTATATTTGGAGAGTGTAGAGTATGTACCTTCTAAAATAAATATGGAAATTGTTTCCTCATAGATTCCTCGGTCTCCCATGTAGCTTCATGTTCTGAATTCTTATTCCATTGTACTTTAGCATGGGAATAACCTTATTCTTAGAGCACGTACTTCTCGATCTAAGATCTTCATAGGCTTCTGTTCATACGTGAGATCTTCTGGATCACTAGGTCTCCATGTTCAATAATGTGTGATGGATCGTGCACATACTTCTTCAACATGGATATGTGGAACACATCATGTACTCGGACAGTTGAGGTGGCAATGCGATGCGATAAGCAACCTCGCCAACTCTTTCTAGTATCTCAAAAGGTCCGATAAATCTCGGTGTAAGCTTGCCTTTAACACCAAATCTTCGTATTCCACGTCCAGGCGATATCTTGAGAAATACATGATCTCCAATTTGGAATTCGAGATCTCTTCTTCTTGTGTCGGCATAAGCCTTTTGCCTTGTCTGAGCTACTTGCAATCTTTCCCTGATTACTCGTATCTTCTCAGTTGTATCCCTTACCATGTCTGGACCTAACAGTTGTTTCTCTCCAACTTCATTCCAGCACAAGGGTGATCGGCAACTCCTTCCGTATAAAGCTTCGAAAGGTGCCATTTGTATACTAGCTTGGTAGCTATTATTGTATGCAAATTCGACCAGAGGCAAGTGATCATGCCAGTTTCCATCAAAATCAGTGATGCATGCTCTAAGCATATCTTCAACTACTTGATTTGTTCTCTCGGTCTGACCATCCGTTTGAGGATGAAAGGCTGTACTAAAATTAAGTCTCGTCCCCAACGAATGTTGTAGTCCTTTCCAAAAATGAGAAGTAAAACGGGGATCTCTGTCAGACATGATTGAAACAGGAATACCATGTAATCTGACTATTTCCTTGATGTATAGTGCAGCTAAGACATCAACTGACCATCGACTCTTGATTGGCAAGAAATGCGCGGATTTGGTCAATCGGTCAATGATAACCCATATTCCATCATGTCCTCTTTTTGATTTAGATAAACCCATGATGAAATCCATACCAATATCCTCCCACTTCCATTTAGGATATCTAGAGGATGTAGCTTTCCAGCAGGCTTTTGGTGTTCCGCCTTGACTTGTTGGCATGTGAGACAGCGTGATACATAGTCCGCTATTTCTCTTTTCATGTTGGGCCACCAAAAATTTCTTTTCACATCTTGGTACATCTTGGTAGATCCAGGATGAATCGTATACCTTGATCTATGAGCTTCATCTAAGATCTTCTTTTTCAATTCTGGGCAGTCCGGTATACCAGTTCTATTCTTGAACATTAATCTTCCATCAGAAGCTAGTTGGAAGTCCGATTGTCCTTTTAATCTGCCCTTGATTTCTACTAATGTAGGATCATCATCCTGAAGTGCTTGTATCTTAGATAATAAATCTGACTATATGCTTACATGAGATAATGTGACACATCTAGGGTCCGTGTCCATGCTTATATTGAGTTCAGAGAATTGTTCTAGCAATTTCCATTCTTGAATCAGACAATTGGCTAACAGTGCTCTCGGCTTTCGACTAAGGGCATCTGCTACATGATTACCCTTTCCGGGATGATATTGTATATTGAAGTCGAAGTCCTTGAGATATTCCAGCCATCGTCTTTGCCTCATATTTAGTTCCTTCTGTGAGAAAAGATATTTGAGACTCTTGTGATCGGAGTATACAGTAAACTGTACTCCATAAAGATAATGTCTCCATATTTTGAGTGCAAATACTACCGCGGCCAATTCTAAGTCATGGACGGGGTAGTTCTCTTCATGCTTCTTTAATTGACTAGAAGAGTAGGCTATAACCTTCCCTTGTTGCATTAGAACACACCCGAGGCCAATGCCAGAAGCATCAGTGTATACCTCGAACTTTTCTCCTTCAATTGGCAATGCTAAGATAGGAGCTGTAGTAAGATGATCCTTGAGAGTTTGGAAGCTTCTCTCACATTCCTCATCCCATTCATAACGGATCTCCTTGCGAGTTAACCTTGTAAGTGGCACGGCGATTTTAGAGAAATCCTTGATGAATCGCCTGTAATAGCCGGCAAGACCTAAGAAACTTCGGATCTCGCTAGCATTAGTTGGTCTTTCCCAGTTCCTTACAGCTTCAACCTTTGATGGGTCTACAGACAAGCCATCCTTTGATATAACATGTCCGAGAAAAGTCACTTCTTCAAGCCAGAATTCACACTTGCTAAGTTTTGCATATAATTGATTTGTCCTCAATATTTGTAATGCAATCCTCAAATGTTCCTCATGCTCTTCCTTGGTCTTGGAATAAATCAATATATCATCAATAAAGACCACCACGAATTGATCCAAATAAGGCCTGAATATACTATTCATTAACTGCATAAAGGCAGCAGGGGCATTCGTTAGTCCGAAAGGCATAACAACAAATTCATAATGGCCATACCTGCTTCTGAATGCGGTTTTATGAATGTCATCATCCTTGATTCTTAGTTGGTGATATCCGGACCTAAGATCAATCTTGGAAAAGTACATGGATCCTGAAATTTGATCAAACAATTCATCGATTCTTGGCAGTGGATACTTGTTCTTGATAGTGAGATGATTCAATTGTCGATAGTCGACGCATAACCTCATGGATCCGTCTTTCTTCTTTACAAATAATACAGGCGCTCCCCACGGGGAAGTACTTGGTCTAATGAATCCTTTCTTAATGAGTTCCATCAATTGCTCCTTTAACTCCTTGAGTTCAGCAGGTGACATCCTATAAGGTGCCTTTGAAATCGGACCAGCACCAGGGACTAAGTCAATGGTGAAGGCCACTTCTCTTTGCGGGGGTAATCCCGGCAAATCTTCCGGAAACACGTCCGGAAATTCTTGCACTACTGGAATGTCTTCTAGCTTAGCTTCCTTAGCTTCTTTAACTGTGACAAAGGCAAGGAAAGATGTACATCCTTTCCTGATGAGCTTGCTAGCTCGGAGAGCTGAAATAAGAGGGGATTTGCTCCGACTCTTGGGGCTAGTAAATATTAGTTCTGGAAATTCCTTGAATGTAACCTTACTATTGCGGCAATCAACCGTTGCCTGATACTTGGATAACCAATCAGCCCCTAGTATAACATCATACTCTTTCAGATCTAAACATATGAGATCAATAGGGAGATTTTGACCATGAATCAATACCTCGCAGTTTTGGTAATGATGTGTAATATCAGTCTCATCATCCAGAGGAGTAGACAAAACTAACTTTATCCATTCCGGTTCTAGGGGTAATGGGTCAGCAAACTTCTTAGAAACAATAGAATGCGATGCACCAGTATCAATTAAGACATATGCATTCCTGGAACAAACTTTCAATGTACCTTCCACTAAGCCGCCTCCTTCTACTTGCTCGGTCTCCTTGATTGCATGAAGACGAGCATTCTTGGTTACTGGGCGCTTCCGTCAACGGCTTGGTCGTTAAGTAATGGGCAATCGGGAATCCGATGCTCACGACTCCCACAACGGAGACATGCTCCTAGTTTCCTCCAGCATTCCTCTGCTCTATGACCCGCTTTATCACAATGTTTGCACACTGTATTTGGAGAGGTAGTGGTGATAGAGAAGGGCTTGGTCTTCTTGAACTTTTGGTCTTGTGAGGATGCTCCTCCATTGCTAGGCCTTTTCTTGAAGTTGGGTTTAAAGGAACCCGAACCTGTAACTTGTTCCTTCTTATCCTTACCACGAATCCTATCAGACAGTTCCGTGGCATCTTCTAATAGTTGAGCTCGGCGTACTATCTCTGAGTAGACTTGAATGTCCATCGGCGCCAGTTGAGTAATAGCTTGGGGCCTGAGCCCATTAAGAAACCTCCTAGCTTTCATTTTCTCGGTGCTAACTAGATGCTTAGCGTATCGAGACAATCTAGAGAATTGGGCCTCATACTCGGCCACTGACAAAGATCGTTGCTTTAATGCAGCAAATTCTGCAGCCTTCTTTTCCTGAACTCGGTCCGAGAAATATTTCACGTTGAAGTGTTCAACGAATTCTTCCCACGAAACCTGATCTTGATTTATAGTAGCCTCTATTGATTCCCACCAGCATCTAGCATCCCTTTCTAACTGAAAAGTAGCTAATAAAACTTTATCCTGATCCGTGCATTGCATAACACGGAATATACGTTCTATCTCCCTAATCCAGTGTTCAGCGTCATCTGGATCAGTAGAACCCGTGAACTTGGGTGGGTTCATGTTCTTGAAAGTCTGGTGGAGACTTCCTGCTCGTTGTCCACCTCCTTGTGCTACTTGTTGCAGCACTTGAGTCATGCCTTGAAGGGTACGCTGCATGTTGCGCCATTGAGCACGTTCGGCAGCCATTATCCTACAATTACAATAACTAGGTTAATATGTGATTGTATTTAAAGACTCATATACTATGTTAACTTTAACCCTTGGTTCTACCCAATCTCACTGGTTAAAGGTTTGAACATATCCTTGGACTTGGGTTTTCCTAGGAATTGAATACCCTAGGCTCTGATACCACAAAAACTGTCACGCCCCGAGCGCGGAAGATACTCGGATATGCGCGACGAGTTTATATCAATCATGTCAATCAGAGTAGTAGTGTATTCGACACCAAAACAGAGATGCGCAAAATAGAAAGATAACCCAATCCTTTATTTCATAATGGATAGACTATTACAAATCCAATACTCTATTCAATTAAAAAGGAAAAGTACATAGTTGACTCAAGAAAATAGGAAAAAAGACTAGATGACACTTGGAAAAGCTCTAGCTCTTTCACTCTTGACCATTCCCATCCGATTGACTTCCTCGTCGTCGGAATTACCTGAAAAGTAAGGGACAAACACGGAGTGAGCGAACGCTCAGTAGGAAATTATATCTCAAGAACTAGCAAGGGTTTAAGTAATTACATTTTCATGAATGTACTATAGCTATGCATGCTCGCATAAAACGACAAGATAGAAAGAGAATTTATCAAGAAGACAGCAAGATGAACTAGTCATGAGCTTTCAAGAAAAGATGACAAGATATTCAAGCAAGTACTTCTTAGCAAGTCATGTCAAGAACTTTGGCTATCATGTATCAAGCAAGCAAGTAATTACCCTTTTTCGGGTCACGCAATTCATGTCAAGTCAAGTACGAGTCAAGTACAAGATTGGTGCGGAATGTCTAATCAAGCTAGTCATGCACTCGGTATAATGCCAGATAACTTATCATTCAACTCCCATGGGCACAAGTACTTTCGGGTGCTCCTCCCAGGACCAGATCGAGCCCTATATGCGCAGGCATTTATCATGTATATTTGACATCCACTCTTGTATATATATATATAGCCAATATGGAATTTCAACAATTTAAGCTTGTAGACACGTAGGATAACTTTGAGAGAATGGAGTCCAAAAATACGACATTGGACATAGATAGGCGATAACAACGGTACAATCACGATGAACGATGAAACTAGGTGGAATTAGGTTCCCTTAACTCGGGTACCATGACAAACAAGTATGGACATTCTTTATATAGAATTGAGGTCCACATGAACAGTATATCAAAGGCAAGATACCCTCATTCTTATTATAGAATTGAGGTCCACAAGAACATCAACAAATGGCATGATATCATCATCCCATTAAGAATTCTCATGATATACTCTTTGCATATCATGAGGGCCGGTATACCATGTTTCTTTTATAGTGACATGGCATTCAATAGTGTAATGGGTTTTTTAGGGTACAACCAGCTCAGTCGACCTTGAGGGAATCCAAGGTACGAGGAGTCTTACGGAGGTCTCTATGACTAACTCGCTAGTCCAAAGGAACGGAATGTCCAATGGAGAGCTTGTATGTCAATGAGAGTTTAAGGGTGATCGATAAAACATCATGAAACGTGGGACTATACTCACGGAGTGGAGTAATAGTGCCTACATATATATATATATACATATAGTGAAACCCTAGGATAACAGCAATCGGGAAAAATCAGTAATGCAGAAAGTAGCGACTCTGGTAAAGTCATTTTTCGTAAAATTAACGCCTTAATCAGGGGCGTTTATATTAAATTTGACGACATATAAAGAGGTCGTCCTTTCCAATATTGCTATTTTACAGGATATTAATAATCTATAATTTTGTTGAAAACGCGTCTTGGGTAGGGGCGTTACCAGGAAAAAGGCGCCCTAGTCTGGGGCGTTAGTTAAACAAGAGACGACCTGGTCAAGGTCGTGAATTCATAATTTTACAATTTTTGAGGTAATGAATATTTCAGGAACATGGTATATAGTCAGGACCATAAAAATAGCAGGATTACAAGAAATTGACCATGCATTAATTTAGAATCATGTTTGCATTGATAATTACTTTTTAAACATGCTATTTATTAATTAACAGGAATTAACGTCCATGTGCAGGACGTCAAATCTGGAATTGACGACCTGGGCATGGTCGTGTATTTTAAATTAACGCCCTTGTTAAGGTCGTTTCTTTCAAACATTCCGTAGAATATAACCAGAACGCATGAAAACTATATGCATGAACTACCGATGATAATTATCTATAGTTATATGGTAGTTTGGGCTACGTTCCATGAGAAAATCCTACCTTGATGATGATAAACTAACGGATTAACAGATTTCTGAACAATACTCTGTTTTATAAACAAAGTCTTTTTGAAGCTTTCGATCCTAACAGCAGCAGTAAGGGTAGTAATAGTTTGTGGATGAAGAACCCTTAATTCTTCAATCGATCGGTTTCACTTCTACAGGCAACCTGTAGAGGCAGAATAAAACGAAGGTATTACTCTTCGTAAGAACTAACAGAAGGTAAAGAAGGAAGGAGAAGAACTTACCCGATCTTCAGATGACAGAAGCTTTCAACCTGTAATTCAGAAAATAGATGAAGAATCTTCAGTATTCTTCACAAATTCGATAGACAGAGTAAAGAAAAGAACATGTTATTCTTTACGTACCTTAGTATACTCCGAACGCCAAATAGCGTTCTCGGTTCAAGCAGTAGGTTATTTATAGGATTTCTAGAATCCTAATAGAGTTAGTGTTTGATTGGAAGTAATACTTCCATATTAGAGTTATTACTACATTCGAACTCTTTCTCATAGTTATCACCTTACCCTGGATAGACTCCTGGGTCGAACGAAACTCAAACTGAATTAGCGACCTAGGTCAGGGCATCAAATTTAAATTCACGCCTTGTCAAGCGTCGTTATTTGTTTAAACACGTCCATGCAAGGGACGTTACGCTATCTTGCCCTTTTTATTCATTTTGGTCGTTTGAAATTTGACGCCTTGACGTGTGGGCGTCCTTTCTCAAAACACGCCTTAGGTAAGGGCGTTTAATTTTAAAGTAGCGCCTTTATCTGAGGCGTTATTTCCATCAGGGTTTTAATTATTTTTATTCCAAGCTCTTTCGTTTATTTATTAAATCTTGTAATCTATTTTGATTTATTTATTCCCTTTAAATTTATCAGGGTTGCTACACAAAAGATCTGACTATCTTGACTGTGAATGAACTCATAGGATCCCTTATGACCTATGAGATGAATTTCCAAGGACGTGGAGAAGGAAGTGAGAGGAAGGCTAAGAATGTGGCTCGAAGGGCATCCCGCAACAAGGGTAGCAATAGCGGGAGCAGTAGCAGTAGCCCCGAGTCTGAGTCTGAGCTTGAAGGTTTTTCAAATCTCGACCTGGAGGAGCAGACAATGCTCACTAGACAGTTCAGAAAATTTTTGAAGAAAAAGGGAAAGACCTTTAGGAAGAAGAAGCCACACTCTTTCAAGAAGAATGCTGGATTTACTAGTTACAGGGATAGAAATCCTAAGAGACTGACTTGTTTTAATTGTAACAAACAGGGACATATGAAAGGCGAATGCCCAGACCTCCAGAAGAAGGGTCCCTATCTTCAGAAGAAGAACACAAAGGTGTAGAAGAAGAAGAAGCCACAGGCGATGGTCTGCACATGGAGTGAGGAAGAAGAAGATCCCGAAGATACTTCCTCAGAAGAATATGAAGATGGAATTTGCCTTATGGCAAACAGTGAAGAGGAGGTAATACATGTTTTTGAAAATTTCTCAATTGATGACTGGGAGGATGCTTATGGTGAATTGTTAGATAAATTTAATTCTCTTAGTAAAGAGCACAGAGTTCTAAAAAGAACATTTAACACAAATGTTGAAGAACAAACTCAGGTCTGTGAGGAAAATGAGAAGCTAAAAGAACAACTAGAAGAAATGACCTCACTAAGGAAAGAAAATGATAAGCTCAAGGGAGAAATTCAAGAAAGTCAAAATCAGCTCAATGAATTCAAAACTAAAATTGAAAAAAGCATGAATGAAATTAGAGTGAACTCGGAGAAATATGAAGCTGTGAAGAAAGTAAATGCTGAACTTCTAAAAAATTCTGAGTCCCTTCAGAAGGAGCTGGAAGACAAACAGAAAGTCTTAGAAAAGTTTGTCCAAGGAAAAACTAGTTTAGATGCTATACTAGGGACTAGGGTCAATTTCAATAAGGAGGGTCTAGGCTATGACCCAACCAACAAGAGACCGATGCAATTCAAGACCATCACCTTCTGCCCAGAGAAGGGAAAAGAGAAGCTGGACACACCATCCAGCTCAAACAGCACAAAGGGAATTCAAAGTCCTAAAGAAAACACAAAAACCAGTGTTGGACAACCATTTAAGATGGGAATGAATTTTATGAAGAATATCACTAAGCCCACTCACTAGAACACAAATGGTAGATGGACCAAGGAAGTGAATCAGAATAAGAGCTGGAAATACAATAATCAGATGGGTCCAAACAGTACCTACTGGAGAAATAATTTTCATGGTCAAAAATATGTTAATCAACAAGCTTACAAGAAATTTCCTAGGATTAGGAAGACTAATGAGTGGAATAGAACTCACTTCTCCAGTCTAGTTGGATTCAACTTTAATAAACCAGAAAGCAAGGTGCCAGAGAAAACCATGCTGAAGCAAATCTGGATACCTAAACACTTGATCAGAGATTTGAACAATGTCTTTGGACCCAACTCATCTTGGGTTCCAAATCACTCTGCTTGATGTATTGTGTAGGTCGGCCTGGCAGCTGAAGACAACAAGTGGTACCTCGACAGTGGCTGCTCCAGGCATATGACAGGAGACCGATCCAAGTTTAGCAAGATAGAGATGAAGCCAGGGGGTCTGGTCAAGTTTGGAGGAAAGAACAAAGGTAAAATAATTGGAGTTGGTACAGTAGGTAAGTCTTTGACAAACTCCATTGAAAAAGTCTTACTTGTGGAAGGGCTTCAACACAACCTGATTAGCATTAGTCAGTTATGTGACAGGGGTCACAGGGTTGTATTTGATGATAGTTCATGCAAAATCCTTGAAATAAATTCTGATGTGGTTAAATTTGTAGCCAACAGGATTAATAATGTCTACATTGTAGACTTAGATGAGGAATCTGAATCTACTATTTGCTTATCTGCCAACTCTGAAAATGATGCTTTTGAATGGCATAGACGTCTAGGTCATGCTAGCTTTACAACTTTAAATAAATTGGTCAAGCATGATTTAGTTAGAGGCATGCCTAGAATTAAATTCAACTCGATATCAAAAGCATGTGATGCCTGTGCTCTAGGTAAACAAACCAGAAATTCATTTAAATTAAGATCTGAGCCATTGTCTTCTAGACCAATGGAACTTCTTCATATGGACCTTTTCGGTCCCACTAGAACTCAGAGTCTTAATGGAAACAGGTTTGGCTATGTCATCATAGATGACTTCTCTAGATATTCATGGATATTTTTCTTAGCTAATAAGAGTGATGCATTTCAAAAGTTTAATCTGTTTTTCAATAAGGTCAAACAAGAAGGGAAATACAAGGTCTGTTCTATTCAATCTGACCATGGAGGTGAGTTTGAAAACTCCATGTTTACTGATCTTTGTGAAAAAGAGGGACTGACTCACAGGTTTTCTTCTCCCAGGACACCTGAACAGAATGGGATTGTGGAGAGAAGAAATAGAACTGTGGTGGAGATGGCCCGAACCATGTTGATTGAAAGTAATTACCTAGAAGGTTTTGGGCAGAAGCGGCCAATACAGCAACTTACATAATCAACAGGGCCATGGTAAGACCATTCACAAGAAAACACCCTATGAGCTTCTAAAAGGTAAGAAACCAAAGTTGTTTCATTTCAGAATCTTTGGAGCAAAATGTTTTATTCATAACAATGATAAGAAAGATTTAGACAAGTTTGAAGCTAAAAGCTCCCCAGGAATATTCTTGGGTTACTCTGAAGTGTCAAGGGCATATAGGGTATTTAACATATCAGATCAGAAAGTGGAAGAGTCTCCACACATCCTTTTTAGTGAAAAGAAAGATGTTTCTAATGTTGAAAATCTTGACAGGGATTCCAATCATGATGGGGATTTCTAGAAGACCAACAAGAAGAAGAGAAGACTCAGTCGAGTGGAGAAACAAATTCCCCCAATCAGGAAGGGCCAAGAGAAATAGGTGAGTCTTCAACAAACGTTAGATTTCTTAAAGACCATCCATTAGATAAAGTCATAGGCAATCCTGAAGATCCTCTTCGGACTAGGTCTCATTTTAGAAATGTGAATAATGATGACTTAATTGCTTTAGTCTCACAAATTGAACCCAAAACAGTAGAAGAGGCCTTGGCTGATCAAGCTTGGGTCAATGCTATGTGTGAGGAATTAGGTCAGTTTGAAAGGAATAATGTCTGGGAGCTTGTCCAAGACCAGATGGTATTAATATCATAGGAACCAAGTGGGTGTTAAAAAATAAGATGAATGAAGATGGAATCATCTCGAGGAATAAGGCCAGATTAGTAGCCAAAGGCTACTGTCAGGAATTCGGTGTAGACTTTGATGAATCCTATGCACCTGTTGCTAGGATGGAAGCTATAAGATTGTTGCTTGCCTTTGCTTGTTCAAAGAATATAAAACTCCAACAAATGGATGTTAAAAGTGCCTTTTTAAATGGAGTCATTAAAGAAGAAGTTTTTGTTGAACAACCTCCTGGATTTCAATACTCTCCTCAACCTAACCAAGTTTTCAGGTTAAACAAAGCCTTGTATGGTCTAAAGCAGGCTCCAAGAGCATGGTATGAAAGATTGTCTGAATTTCTGATCAGCAAGGGCTACAAAAGAGGTAAAGTTGATCAAACTTTATTACCAAGGGCATAAATAGAGATCTCATCATAGTTCAGGTATATGTAGATGACATTGTATTTGGATCAACTAAGCATGAACTATGTGATGAATTTTCTACCATGATGTCTGCTGAATTCGAAATGAGCTTGGTTGGTGAACTAAAATACTTTCTTGGATTGCAGGTACAGCAGCTAGAGGATGGGTGCTTCATCAACCAAACCAAATACACAATGGAACTGTTCAAGAGGTTTGGTATGGAAAACTTAAAGCACATTACAACACCCATGGGCACCAATACCTCATTGGATGCAGATGAGACAGGTAAAGAAGTAAATGCCAAACTTTATCGAGGTATGATTGGATCACTTCTTTACTTGACAGCCTCTAGACCTGATATACAATTCAGTGTAGGAATGTGTGCAAGGTATCAGTCTAGACCTACTGAATTACACTTAGCTGCAGTTAAAAGAATCTTCAGATATTTGTCAGCTACTCATTCTCTTGGTTTATGGTTTCCTGCATCTCACACACTTAACTTAGTAGCATACACAGATGCTGATTATGCAGGCTGTAAACTAGACAGGAAAAGCACTAGTGGCCATTGTGAATTTTTGGGTGGGTGTTTAGTGTCTTGGGGCTCCAAGAAACAACATTATGTGGCCCTCTCCACTGCAGAAGCTGAATATGTGGCTGCAGGGAGTTGTGGAACACAAGTAATATGGATTAAACACCAGCTTCAGGACTACCAAGTATACCTGGGGTGCACACCAATCTACTGTGATAATACTAGTGCCATCAATATTGCTAAAAATCCTATTTTACATTCACGAACCAAACACATAGAGATAAGACATCATTTTATAAGAGATGAGGTGTCTAAGAATAATTTTGAACTGATTCATGTAGGCACAGATAATCAGATTGCTGACATATTCACAAAACCTCTGGATAATGAAAAGTTCACCACATTAAGAAGAGAATTAGGCTTATTCAAATTGTCTTAATTATGAAGCCTGTTCTTGTTGTGAGGGGGAGTTGTGTTTATCTGATGATGAGCCTTATGTCATGCTGGTTTAAGGGGGAGTTCAGAATGTCTACTGGTTAGCTTTCATGAATGCTTTGAGTAAGGAGAAGCTTTGAGATTATGATGGATTGTTTTATTGAGGAATGCTATGTCTTAGGGGGAGCTGAGTTGAAATATGAGAAGAGAAGTTCTTTGACAGATTCAAAAGGATTGTCCAGATGTGTAACTTTGCTGGTTTTTGCATGACTGATCTAGTGTGGTTCTCTCAGACAGTAGTGTGTCACTTATCTCTTAAGTCTATAAGTCAGTGACTCTAAAATCCAGTTAGAATCTTTCCTTTGGGACTCCTTCAGAGATCTGGACTAATTGCATAAAGTATATCTTCCTACATTGTCATTGATTCTGGTTCAGGCCAAAACCTGTATGTCTTGATATCTGACCCAATCAGCTTGAAATCTAGACTTCAAGACTCAATTCAAGAAATAGTCCTTCTGGTATTGTTTTCAATCATTCTATCTCTTTAACTCAAGGACTTAACTGAACAAACATGTTCTGTTTTGATCACTGAGAAACTGGGAGCTTCATCAATGAAATGAATATTTCTCCCATGTCATGAGGTGTCAAATGCTTAAAATGAATGAAAAGACATGACAGAGCAATGGTGGCTTGCTGGTGAGTAACTGGGGACTCTGGCCTCTAATCAAGGTGTTTCCTCATGTCAAAAGCCACAGTTACTAACTCTGTTCCTTAATAAAAAAAAAGGGAAGGAAGTAATGAGGTACTCACTCTGAGTAACTGGGGATTCAGGCCTCTAATCAAGGTGTCTCCCTAATGTCAAAGGAGTGAACTACCAACTTACTCATTGATCTTCTTGAAAATCATCTCAAAAAGAAAAAATTCCTTGTTGTTATGCAACTAATGGATTGCTTGTCCTCAATACCTTGAGAACACCTCTCTGATTTCGTCTCTTGCTGTCTTGTGGGATAGTTGAATGATCAGCTATATCTGGCCATACTTGTTAACTCCTGCTCTAAATCATACACTATGTATGCTGATAAACTTTTCTATCATTCTACTTCTCTATTGTGTACTGGAGTTTAAAGAATCTTCTCTTGAGATTAGAAACTCACTTATTCTTTTAAGACCTACTAGTGACTTTCTGCACTAAGAAGTTACTGCCCTTATTCTTCATGTTTCCAGCACTGTCATACATTCTGTATCTCTTTTTGCTGATGTCAAAGGGGGAGAGAAGTTCTGCTATATCAGTGAGTCTTGGATTTGTCTTGAGCTTTGGGGGAGTCATGTTGCTTCCGGGAAGATATGCTTATGAGTTGTGGGGGAGATGAGAGTGTGTGGTAGGGAATGTTTAATTCACTTGCATGAGCATGCCTTCAATTTACTCTGCTTGTTGCAGCTGATATTAATTTCTTGTTGAACTTTGATATTGCTTGATTCATAGTGTTACCATCATCAAAAAGGGGGAGATTATTACATCCCTATGGTTTTGATGATGTCTCACACTATAAATCAATCTACTATCTCTAGATTTATGCTGGTTCATCATGTAAGTGTGTACAGTTCATATGATGTTTCATAAGTTCATCTATCTACACTCTGCTAAGTTAGAATGAATAGTAGTGGGTCGACGCATCAGCAAGGGTGGGTCGACGCATCAGAACATTGAGTATCTGGGTACCAAAGTCTATACACTCTGCTCAGTTAGAATGAACAAGTAGTGGGTCGACGCATCAGCAAGGGTGGGTCGACGCATCAGAACATTGAGTGTCTGGGTACTAAAGTCTATACACCAGCTTGATCGATGAAGTCTGTACATTGGCATATCATCTTCAAGTCTATACATCGGGCACCTTCTAACTGAAGTCTATACACTGGTCTTAATACTCTAAGTCTGTACACTGCCCGACCAGTTAAGTCTGCACATTGCCAAAGTCAGTACAGCTCAACTCTATACATCCTTCCAAGCTTCAACTCTATACACTGGATTGTCAAGCTTCATGTCTATACACTGGTTTGTCTAAACTTCAACCCTATACATTCAAGTGTTAGGCCTAAGTCTATTCACTCAATTGTCAGACCTTCAACTCTATACACTGCTACAGGAACCAAGTCCATACACTCTCCCATTCAAATCCTTCTAAGTTTGTACATCATCTTCACACCTGCAAGTCTATACATTGGACTTCATTTTACCAAGTCTATACACTGGACTTTGTTTTACCAAGTGTGTACACTTCATACCTTTTCCTACGCTTTCCTGGTCAAGTCTATACAGTGCTAAGTCTCTACATTGCATTCAGCTAACACGTTCAAAGCCTCAAAGTCTGTACAATGTGAAGTCTAAACATTAGCTCAGGGGCTTCAAGTCTATACATTGAACTGTTCTTCAAAGTCTGTACAGTGGCTTCGAATCACCAAGTCTGTACATCGCTTCAAGCGATTCAAGTCTGTACAGTCTGCCTTCATATTCAAAGTCTGTACATCGCTTCAAGCGATTCAAGTCTGTACAGCCTGCCTTCATATTCAGAGTCTGTACATCGGTTCTTCAGCATCTCATGCATCGTCTCACTCTCGCAAAGTCCATACACTGACTCAATCTTGTCGAAGTCTAGACATCACCGTTGGGCATCAAAGTCTGAACACTGGCCTCTTGCTTCAAGTCTATACATTGGGTTGTCCGACCAAAACTCTATACATTCGGTTGTTATATCTTGAGTCTATACAATGCTCACATCACACTCGTTCCAAGTCTGTACACTATTTAGGCTTCGTGAAGTCTATACAGTGGCTGAGCAATGTAAAGTCTACACATTGGTAAGGCTAGTTCATGCATTATTCATCATCTGTCTTGTTCACTGCGTCGACGCTGACACTGGATGCGTTGACGCATTGGCCAGTTGCCAAGGGCGTGAGCATCTTGCTTGAGGAGCTGAGGCGACGCTGCACGATGGAAGCGTTGACGCCTTGGGCTGATGTCCAAAGGTCTTTTGATCAACATCAAGTATGTACAGCATGAAGTTTGTACATTGGTTTTATCTTGAACAAAAGGCCTAAGTCTATACACTCGTTTGTTAGACCTTCAACTATGTACATTGGTTGAGTCTATACACTGAAGACGCTGAAGACCTCTAAGTCTATACACTCTCACATGATACACACTTGGTTAACTATTGTTTCAAGTCTATACACTCTCTCACGTTGTACACACTTACTCAGTTGCTGTTTCTGAAGTATATACACTTGTGTTAATAGCCTGAACTAACTAAGTATATACATTCCTTCTGTCTCTGTCTGCAGGCGATTCAGGCTGATGATTGGGCACGTGAATCGAAGTTGGCACCTGGCACGTGATCCAAGAAACCATGAACATGACACGTGGATTGTAGCCCAGTCAGGATGCTACCATGTGGTCGAAATTCAAATGATCTGGCAAAAAGTTCATGGGCGGGAACCTGGCAGCCACACGCCCAATATCTGCTATAAATATGAAGCTTCGTCCTTCAGTAGAACAGTGATCGTGAAAAGAAAAAGCAGAAGCCATTGGTGTGAGTTTGCACGATCCAGTAAGGAAAAAGAGCAGAGAGTTCCATATTGTCTAGATCCGAGAGGAGTATGTTCGAGAGAGAGAGAGCAGTGTCTGTGTTTTGATGAATTGCTTTCTTTGAAGCTACATTTGTATTGGTTTCAGAACCGACTGCTTCTTCATTGGTCTTTGTTTCTATTTTGATTTTCATTTTATTTTGTTCATTCTTCTGATTCGAATTGGTTCCCCTCCGGTGTGTGGAGGAAGGGAGTGTTACTCCGGTTTCCCTCTGGGTTGCAGAGGAAGAGAGATCGGTGATCTCTCGTGTTGCTAGTGACAGGTTGTCATTAGCAGGTTCCCTCCGGTGTGTGGAGGAAGGGAGAGGTGTCTCCGGTTCTATTCTAGCTGGTAGCTGGAACAGGTTTCATGTTCTGTGGGTAGCAGAGCTTGGTTAAGGGATTTGTTTCCCTTGGTTGTTCAAGCTGTGTGGCAGCATGTTGTTCGCAGATTAAGTCTGCAGTGTTCTAGCATTGTCTAGTGGAATCCTCATTCTAGTTGGAGTGAGGAGTGGATGTAGATTGCGGACTGCAATCGAACCACCTAAAAATCGAGTGCCTCTTCTGTGGTTTGCTGTTATTATCTGCGCTCTCCATCTGCTTGTCTCTTTGCTTCCATGTGATCAGTTCTTCATTCTCATTTACTTATACTGCCTTGTTTGGTGACTGCGTTTGCATTTCTCTGTGTGCGGGTTCAGGAGGGGCGTAAGCTGTAGAAGTAATTTTCCGCCTAAGTTTTTACAAATTGGGAGTGATCTATTCATCCCCCCTTCTATATCACTCTTGCTGCGCTAACATTTGGTATCAGAGCAGGTTTACGCCATGTGGACGAACGGTCAAGGAAATGCCAGTGGTCCTAGAACCTTCATGGCCGAAGGTCAATCCATTAGTCGCCCTCCGTATTTTGATGGTAGTAACTATTTGTTTTGGAAGAACAGGATGGAAGTGTTTATCAGGGCTCAGAGCCATAAACTGTGGAGAGTAATTACTGTGGGGCCATATGATCTGCCACCAAACGAGGATGCTTGGACAGATGACCATGTCAAGCTCTCTTCACTCAACTGGACGGCGCTGAACATCATCCAGTGTGCTGTTCATCCAGAGGAGTATGCCCGTATATCTGCCTACAAGACTGCCAAGCGAATGTGGGATGAGCTGCAATTGATCTATGAAGGTACAGCTCAAGTGAAAGCCTCGAAGGTAAACCTCTACACTTCTAAGTATGAAATGTTTAAGATGAATGCAGATGAGAATATAACTGAAATGTATGCCAGGTTGTCATTGATCACAAACACACTTAAAGGGCTAGGGAAGGATCTTGCTGAGGCAGATATAGTCAGGAAAATTCTTAGATCATTATCCCCGGCATGGCACACTAAGGCCATTGTGATTGAGGAGTCAAAAGATCTGACTATCTTGACTGTGAATGAACTCATAGGATCCCTTATGACCTATGAGATGAATTTCCAAGGAGGTGGAGAAGGAAGTGAGAGGAAGGCTAAGAATGTGGCTCTAAGGGCATCCCGCAACAAGGGTAGCAACAGCGGGAGCAGTAGCAGTAGCCCCGAGTCCGAGTCTGAGCTTGAAGGTTTTTCAAATCTCGACCAGGAGGAGCAGGCAATGCTCACTAGACAGTTCAGAAAATTTTTGAAGAAAAAGGGAAAGACCTTTAGGAAGAAGAAGCCACACTCTTTCAACAAGAATGCTGAATTTACTAGTTACAGGGATAGAAATCCTAAGAGACTGACTTGTTTTAATTGTAACAAACAGGGACATATGAAAGGCGAATGCCCAGACCTCCAGAAGAAGGGTCCCTATCTTCAGAAGAAGAACACAAAGGTGCAGAAGAAGAAGAAGCCACAGGCGATGGTCTGCACATGGAGTGAGGAAGAAGAAGATCCCGAAGACACTTCCTCAGAAGAATATGAAGATGGAATTTGCCTTATGGCAAACAGTGAAGAGGAGGTAATAAATATTTTTGAAAATTTCTCAATTGATGACTGGGAGGATGCTTATGGTGAATTGTTAGATAAATTTAATTCTCTTAGTAAAGAGCACAGAGTTCTGAAAAGAAAATTTAACACAAATGTTGAAGAACAAACTCAGGTCTGTGAGGAAAATGAGAAGCTAAAAGAACAACTAGAAGAAATGACCTCACTAAGGAAAGAAAATGATAAGCTCAAGGGAGAAATTCAAGAAAGTCAAAATCAGCTCAATGAATTCAAAACTAAAATTGAAGAAAGCATGAATGAAATTAGAGTGAACTCAGAGAAATATGAAGCTGTGAAGAAAGTAAATGCTGAACTCTAAAAAATTCTGAGTCCCTTCAAAAGGAGCTGGAAGACAAACAGAAAGTCTTAGAAAAGTTTGTCCAAGGAAAAACTAGTTTAGATGCTATACTAGGGACTAGGGTCAATTTCAATAAGGAGGGTCTAGGCTATGACCCAACCAACAAGAGACCCTTGCAATTCAAGACCATCACCTTCTGCCCAGAGAAGGGAAAAGAGAAGCTGGACACACCATCCAGCTCAAACAGCACTAAGGGAATTCAAAGTCCTAAAGAAAACACAAAAACCAGTGCTGGACAACCATTTAAGATGGGAATGAATTTTATGAAGAATATCACTAAGCCCACTCACTAGAACACAAATGGTAGATGGACCAAGGAAGTGAATCAGAATAAGAGCTGGAAATACAATAATCAGATGGGTCCAAACAGTACCTACTGGAGAAATAATTTTCATGGTCAAAAATATGTTAATCAACAAGCTTACAAGAAATTTCCTAGGATTAGGAAGACTAATGAGTGGAATAGAACTCACTTCTCCAGTTTAGTTGGATTCAACTTTAATAAACCAGAAAGCAAGGTGCCAGAGAAAACCATGCTGAAGCAAATCTGGATACCTAAACACTTGATCAGAGATTTGAACAATGTCTTTGGACCCAACTCATCTTGGGTTCCAAATCATTCTGCTTGATGTATCTGTGTAGGTCGGCCTGGCAGCTGAAGACAACAAGTGGTACCTCGACAGTGGCTGCTCCAGGCATATGACAGGAGACCGATCCAAGTTTAGCAAGATAGAGATGAAGCCAGGGGGTCTGGTCAAGTTTGGAGGAAAGAACAAAGGTAAAATAATTGGAGTTGGTACAGTAGGTAAGTCTTCCACAAACTCCATTGAAAAAGTCTTACTTGTGGAAGGGCTTCAACACAACCTGATTAGTATTAGTCAGTTATGTGACAGGGGTCATAGGGTTGTATTTGATGATAGTTCATGCAAAATCCTTGAAATAAATTCTGATGTGGTTAAATTTGTAGCCAACAGGATTAATAATGTCTACATTGTAGACTTAGATGAGGAATCTGAATCTACTATTTGCTTATCTGCCAACTCTGAAAATGATGCTTTTGAATGGCATAGACGTCTAGGTCATGCTAGCTTTACAACTTTAAATAAATTGGTCAAGCATGATTTAGTTAGAGGCATGCCTAGAATTAAATTCAACTCGATATCAAAAGCATGTGATGCCTGTGCTCTAGGCAAACAGACCAGAAATTCCTTTAAATTAAGATCTGAGCCATTGTCTTCTAGACCAATGGAACTTCTTCATATGGACCTTTTCGGTCCCACTAGAACTCAGAGTCTTAATGGAAACAGGTTTGGCTATGTCATCATAGATGACTTCTCTAGATATTCATGGATATTTTTCTTAGCTAATAAGAGTGATGCATTTCAAAAGTTTAATCTATTTTTCAATAAGGTCAAACAAGAAGGGAAATACAAGGTCTGTTCTATTCAATCTGACCATGGAGGTGAGTTTGAAAACTCCATGTTTACTGATCTTTGTGAAAAAGAGGGACTGACTCACAGGTTTTCTTCTCCCAAGACACCTGAACAGAATGGGATTGTGGAGAGAAGAAATAGAAGTGTGGTGGAGATGGCCCGAACCATGTTGATTGAAAGTAAATTACCTAGAAGGTTTTGGGCAGAAGCGGCCAATACAGCAACTTACATAATCAACAGGGCCATGGTAAGACCCATTCACAAGAAAACACCCTATGCGCTTCTAAAAGGTAAGAAACCAAACTTGTTTCATTTCAGAATCTTTGGAGCAAAATATTTTATTCATAACAATGATAAGAAAGATTTAGACAAGTTTGAAGCTCCCCAGGAATATTCTTGGGTTACTCCGAAGTGTCAAGGGCATATAGGGTATTTAACATATCAGATCAGAAAGTGGAAGAGTCTCCACACATCTTTTTTAGTGAAAAGAAAGATGTTTCTAATGTTGAAAATCTTGACAGGGATTCCAATCATGATGGGGATTTCTAGAAGACCAACAAGAAGAAGAGAAGACTCAGCCGAGTGGAGAAACAAATTCGCCCAATCAGGAAGGGCCAAGAGAAACAGGTGAGTCTTCAACAAACGTTAGATTTTTTAAAGACCATCCATTAGATAAAGTCATAGGCAATCCTGAAGATCCTCTTCGGACTAGGTCTCATTTTAGAAATGTGAATAATGATGACTTAATTGCTTTAGTCTCACAAATTGAACCCAAAATAGTAGAAGAGGCCTTGGCTGATCAAGCTTGGGTCAATGCTATGTGTGAGGAATTAGGTCAGTTTGAAAGGAATAATGTCTGGGAGCTTGTCCCAAGACCAGATGGTATTAATATCATAGGAACCAAGTGGGTGTTCAAAAATAAGATGAATGAAGATGGAATCATCTCAAGGAATAAGGCCAGATTAGTAGCCAAAGGCTACTGTCAGGAATTCGGTGTAGACTTTGATGAATCCTATGCACCTGTTGCTAGGATGGAAGCTATAAGATTGTTGCTTGCCTTTGCTTGTTCAAAGAATATAAAACTCCAACAAATGGATGTTAAAAGTGCCTTTTTAAATGGAGTCATTAAAGAAGAAGTGTTTGTTAAACAACCTCCTGGATTTCAATACTCTCCTCAACCTAACCAAGTTTTCAGGTTAAACAAAGCCTTGTATGGTCTAAAGCAGGCTCCAAGAGCATGGTATGAAAGATTGTCTGAATTTCTGATCAGCAAGGGCTACAAAAGAGGTAAAGTTGATCAAACTTTATTCACCAAGGGCATAAACACAGATCTCGTCATAGTTTAGGTATATGTAGATGACATTGTATTTGGATCAACTAAGCATGAACTATGTGATGAATTTTCTACCATGATGTCTGCTGAATTCGAAATGAGCTTGGTTGGTGAACTAAAATACTTTCTTGGATTGCAGGTACAGTAGCTAGAGGATGGGTGCTTCATCAACCAAACCAAATACACAATGGAACTGTTCAAGAGGTTTGGTATGGAAAACTTAAAGCACATTACAACACCCATGGGCACCAATACCTCATTGGATGCAGATGAGACAGGTAAAGAAGTAAATGCCAAACTTTATCGAGGTATGATTGGATCACTTCTTTACTTGACAGCCTCTAGACCAGATATACAATTCAGTGTAGGAATGTGTGCAAGGTATCAGTCTAGACCTACTGAATTACACTTAGCTGCAGTTAAAAGAATCTTCAGATATTTGTCAGCTACTCATTCTCTTGGTTTATGGTTTCCTGCATCTCACACACTTAACTTAGTAGCATACACAGATGCTGATTATGCAGGCTGTAAACTAGACAGGAAAAGCACTAGTGGCCATTGTGAATTTTTGGGTGGGTGTTTAGTGTCTTGGGGCTCCAAGAAACAACATTCTGTGGCCCTCTCCACTGCAGAAGCTGAATATGTGGCTGCAGGGAGTTGTGGAACACAAGTAATATGGATTAAACACCAGCTTCAGGACTACCAAGTAGACCTGGGGTGCACACCAATCTACTGTGATAATACTAGTGCCATCAATATTGCTAAAAATCCTGTTTTGCATTCACGAACCAAACACATAGAGATAAGACATCATTTTATAAGAGATGAGGTGTCTAAGAATAATTTTGAACTGATTCATGTAGGCACAGATAATCAGATTGCTGACATATTCACAAAACCTCTGGATAATGAAAAATTCACCACATTGAGAAGAGAATTAGGCTTATTCAAATTGTCTTAATTATGAAGCCTGTTCTTGTTGTGAGGGGGAGTTGTGTTTATCTGATGATGAGCCTTATGTCATGCTGGTTTAAGGGGGAGTTCAGAATGTCTGCTGGTTAGCTTTCAGGAATGCTTTGAGTAAGGGGAAGCTTTGAGATTATGCTGGATTGTTTTATTGAGGAATGCTATGTCTTAGGGGGAGCTGAGTTGAAATGTGAGAAGAGAAGTTCTTTGACAGATTCAAAAGGATTGTCCAGATGTGTAACTTTGCTGGTTTTTGCATGACTGATCTAGTGTGGTTCTCTCAGACAGTAGAGTGTCACTTATCTCTTAAGTCTATAAGTCAGTGACTCTAAAATCCAGTTAGAATCTTTCCTTTGGTACTCCTTCAGAGATCTGGACTAATTGCATAAAGTATATCTTCCTACATTGTCATTGATTCTGGTTCAGGCCAAAACCTGTATGTCTTGATATCTGACCCAATCAGCTTGAAATCTAGACTTCAAGACTCAATTCAAGAAATAGTCCTTCTGGTATTGTTTTCAATCATTCTATCTCTTTAACTCAAGGACTTAACTGAACAAACATGTTCTGTTTTGATCACTGAGAAACTGGGAGCTTCATCAATGAAATGAATATTTCTCCCATGTCATGAGGTGTCAAATGCTTAAAATGAATGAAAAGACATGACAGAGCAATGGTGGCTTGCTGGTGAGTAACTGGGGACTCTGGCCTCTAATCAAGGTGTTTCCTCATGTCAAAAGCCACAGTTACTAACTCTGTTCCTTAATAAAAAAAAGGAAAGGAAGTAATGAGGTATTCACTCTGAGTAACTGGGGATTCAGGCCTCTAATCAAGGTGTCTCCCTAATGTCAAAGGAGTGAACTACCAACTTACTCATTGATCTTCTTGAAAATCATCTCAAAAAGAAAAAATTCCTTGTTGTTATGCAACTAATGGATTGCTTGTCCTCAATACCTTGAGAACACCTCTCTGATTTCGTCTCTTGCTGTCTTGTGGGATAGTTGAATGATCAGCTATATCTGGCCATACTTGTTAAACTCCTGCTCTAAATCATACACTATGTATGCTGATAAACTTTTCTATCATTCTACTTCTCTATTGTGTACTGGAGTTTAAAGAATCTTCTCTTGAGATTAGAAACTCACTTATTCTCTTAAGACCTACTAGTGACTTTCTGCACTAAGAAGTTACTGCCCTTATTCTTCATGTTTCCAGCACTGTCATACATTCTGTATCTCTTTTTGCTGATGTCAAAGGGGTAGAGAAGTTCTGCTATATCAGTGAGTCTTGGATTTGTCTTGAGCTTTGGGGGAGTCATGTTGCTTCCGGGAAGATATGCTTATGAGTTGTGGGGGAGATGAGAGTGTGTGGTAGGGAATGTTTAATTCACTTGCATGAGCATGCCTTGAATTTACTCTGCTTGTTGCAGCTGATATTAATTTCTTCTTGAACTTTGATATTGCTTGATTCATAGTGTTGCCATCATCAAAAAGGGGGAGATTGTTGCATCCCTATGGTTTTGATGATGTCTCACACTATAAATCAATCTACTATCTCTAGATTTATGCTGGTTCATCATGTAAGTGTGTACAGTTCATATGATGTTTCATAAGTTCATCTATCTACACTCTGCTCAGTTAGAATGAACAGTAGTGGGTCGACGCATCAGCAAGGGTGGGTCGACGCATCAGAACATTGAGTATCTGGGTACCAAAGTCTATACACTCTGCTCAGTTAGAATGAACAACTAGTGGGTCGACGCATCAGCAAGGGTGGGTCGATGCATCAGAACATTGAGTGTCTGGGTACTAAAGTCTATACACCAGCTTGATCGATTAAGTCTGTACATTGGCATATCATCTTCAAGTCTGTACATCGGGCACCTTCTAACTGAAGTCTATACACTGGTCTTAATACTCTAAGTCTGTACACTGCCCGACCAGTTAAGTCTGCACATTGCCAAAGTCAGTACAGCTCAACTCTATACATCCTTCCAAGCTTCAACTCTATACACTGGATTGTCAAGCTTCATGTCTATACACTGGTTTGTCTAAACTTCAACCCTATACATTCAAGTGTTAGGCCTAAGTCTATTCACTCAATTGTCAGACCTTCAACTCTATACACTGCTACAGGAACAAAGTCCATACACTCTCCCATTCAAATCCTTCTAAGTCTGTACATCGTCTTCGCATCTGGTCAAGTCTATACAGCGCTAAGTCTCTACATTGCATTCAGCTTACACGTTCAAAGCCTCAAAGTCTGTACAGTGTGAAGTCTAAACATTAGCTCAGGGGCTTCAAGTCTATACATTGAACTATTCTTCAAAGTCTGTATAGTGGCTTCGAATCACCAAGTCTGTACATCGCTTCAAGCGATTCAAGTCTGTACAGTCTGCCTTCATATTCAAAGTCTGTACATCGCTTCAAGCGATTCAAGTCTGTACATCATGCCTTCATATTCAGAGTCTGTACATCGGTTCTTCAGCATCTCATGCATCGTCTCACTCTCGCAAAGTCCATACACTGACTCAAGCTTGTCGAAGTCTAGACATCGCCGTTGGGCATCAAAGTCTGAACACTGGCCTCTTGCTTCAAGTCTATACATTGGGTTGTCCGACCAAAACTCTATACATTCGGTTGTTATATCTTGAGTCTATACAGTGCTCACAGCACACTCGTTCCAAGTCTGTACACTGGTTAGGCTTCGTGAAGTCTATACAGTGGCTGAGCAATGTAAAGTCTACACATTGGTAAGGCTAGTTCATGCATTGTTCATCATCTATCTTGTTCACAGCGTCGACGCTGACACTGGATGCGTTGACGCATTGGCCAGTTGCCAAGGGCGTGAGCATCTCGCTTGAGGAGCTGAGGCAACGCTGCACGATGGAAGCGTTGACGCCTTGGGATGATGTCCAATGGTCTTTTGATCAACATCAAGTCTGTATAGCATGAAGTCTGTACATTGGTTTTGTCTTGAACAAAAGGCCTAAGTCTATACACTCGTTTGTTAGACCTTCAACTATGTACATTGGTTGAGTCTATACACTGAAGACGCTGAAGACCTCTAAGTCTATACACTCTCACATGATTAACTATTGTTTCAAGTCTATACACTCTCTCACGTTGTACACACTTACTCAGTTGCTGTTTCTGAAGTATATACACTTGTGTTAATAGCCTGAACTAACTAAGTATATACATTTCTTCTGTCTCTATCTATAGGCGATTCAGGCTGATGATTGGGCACGTGAACTAAAGGTTGGCACCTGGCACGTGATCCAAGAAACCATGAACATGACACGTGGATGGCAGCCCAGTCAGGATGCTACCATGTGGTCAAAATTCAAATGATCTGGCAAAAAGTTCATGGGCAGGAACCTGGCAGCCACACGCCCAATATCTGCTATAAATATGAAGCTTCATCCTTTAGTAGAACAGTGATCGTGAAAAGAAAAAGCAGAAGCCATTGGTGTGAGTTTGCACGATCCAGTAAGGAAAAAGAGCAGAGAGTTCCATATTGTCCAGATCCGAGAGGAGTATGTTCGAGAGAGAGAGAGCAGTGTCTGTGTTTTGATGAATTGCTTCCTTTGAAGCTACATTTGTATTGGTTTCAGAACCGACTGCTTCTTCATTGGTCTTTGTTTCTATTTTGTTTTCGTTTTATTTTGTTCATTCTTCTGATTCGAATTGGTTCCCCTCCGGTGTGTGGAGGAAGGGAGTGTTACTCCGGTTTCCCTCTGGGTTGCAGAGGAAGAGAGATCGGTGATCTCTGGTGTTGCTAGTGACAGGTTGTCATTAGCAGGTTCCCTCCGGTGTGTGGAGGAAGGGAGAGGTGTCTCCGGTTCTGTTCTAGCTGGTAGCTGGAACAGGTTTCAAGTTCTGTGGGTAGCAGAGCTTGGTTAAGGGATTTGTTTCCCTTGGTTGTTCAAGCTGTGTGGCAGCATGTTGTTCGCAGACTAAGTCTGTAGTGTTCTAGCATTGTCTAGTGGAATCCTCATTCTAGTTGGAGTGAGAGGTGGATGTAGATTGCGGACTGCAATCGAACCACCTAAAAACTGAGTGCCTCTTCTGTGGTTTGCTGTTATTATCTGCGCTCTCCATCTGCTTGTCTCTTTACTTCCATGTGATCAGTTCTTCATTCTCATTTACTTATACTGCCTTGTTTGGTGACTGCGTTTGCATTTCTCTGTGTGCGGGTTCAGGAGGGGCGTAAGCTGTAGAAGTAATTTTCTGCCTAAGTTTTTACAAATTGAGAGTGATCTATTCATCCCCCCCTTCTATATCACTCTTGCTGCGCTAACATAATGAAGGCCCGCAAGCAGACTATGGCGGTCAACCATAAGGCCGCTAATTTCCAGAAATATAAAACACTGGTATGAGTACTTTCTAGACAATGGCATTTAATGGTACAACCAACTCGGCGTCCTAGTGGGAATCTCAGGCTCGCGGAGAATTATGGAGGCCTTGAAACAAGATTTCCTAGTCCGTTGGAAGGAATATCCAAAGGAGAGGTTATCAAGTCCAAGATTGTGTGCGTAATGTGCATAGATGTAACTAATGATCTTATACCGAAATATATGCCATGTACTTATGAAAATGACTCTATAGTTGAGGAAAGAATCATTAAAACAGTGATCAAGGTAAACCATGAATCATCTAATTTTAAAAACATGTATTTATTTACAAAAGTATATGATTTTGGCATAAATTAACTTATGTTTAAAAGTAATCCCAAGCACAATAATAAACATGAAATCCATTATGTGTGTAATGCCCCAGGTTTTTTTTTCCGGATCTTTTAGTGGGTCTCGGAGTGTATTTTGTGCTTTACACGTGTTTTTCCCTGACGATTAAGAAGCAATTGCCTCTTGTACAGATTATGTATCAATCTACTATAACTATAGGAAACCTCGTTCCCGAGATAGATCAAAACAATCAATGTAGGAAGAAAAGTGTGGGTATATTTTTTATATAAAATTATATAAAAGGTGCCTTCGGAACTCTGTGCAGGGCGAACCGTGGCATTCTTCGACTCCAGGACAGTACCACTGCTTTGTGTTCCTTCCGAGGATCGCGGAGGTAATTTTTCATAATTTTTTAAATTTTTGTAATTTTCAGGTTTTTCTATATATATTAACCCTTTTCTCTCTCCCCCTCTCATTCTCTCTTTCTCACTCTCTCTCATCTCTTTCTCTCCCCCTCTCCCCGGGCGGCCGACGGTGGCGGAGGAGGGTGAGGCGGCGATAGCGGGAGGCGAGGAACGAGGAACGGGTCGAGGATCTAGGGCCGGTGGAGCGTGGAAGCTCGGCCGCGGGTTAGTGGAACGGCGAGGGTTTCACGGTGATTTCATCGTAGATAGGCGTCCACGGAGCGTCATTTCTTCGGTGGAGGTAGGGACATGGACCCCCAGCTCGTGCTTTTCCTTTTCTGCAAGTTTTGTAGGCCATGGTGACCCGAGCGGGCGTATTTGGGTTTTTGGGTAAAAATCCATGTTTTAGGGCTCGTGAGCCGATCTACCATTTCATCGTGTTTTTGGCCGATCCGAGGCCTTAGATGCATGCTAGAGGCTATTTGGGGGCTTCCCCCTTGTTTTCCCCCTCTCCCGTGGAGGTATGGGGGCGTGGGACGATTTTTGGGTCGTTTCACGCCGTAGCGTTCTCGGGACGGTGTGACGGTTCTTCCAGTGACCGTCACAGGCCGTGACGCCCTAGGGTAGGTGCGTTACAGGCCGTGACGCACCAAGGATGGTGCGTCACAGGGTCCTATTTTGTCCGCAGGGCGTCGGTCGCTGTGACGGTCCCACGATAAACCGCCAGAGGGTGTGACGCACCTGGGTTCGACCGCTACGCCCATTTTCGTGTTTTCGGACCGTTGGGGTCACGAGTCTTCTGATGCGCCTAGGAAGGACCGTCAGAGCACTATGACGCCCCTGAATGGGAGCGTTAGAGCTGACGCATCCCATTCTTCTGACGCGCCTAGGTAGGACCATTAGAGGCTGTGACGCCCCAAGGGGTGTGCGTCAGAACCTATTTTGTTCTGTCTTCTAACGCACCAGGCTTGGTCCGTTAGAGACTGTGACGCACCGGGTGCGTCACAGTCAGCGTTGCCACTCTCGCGTGACGCTCCTGTGTTGGACCGTTAGAGTGTTGTGATGGTCTAGCTTTGGACCGTTACAGCTGTGATGGCCCAAAGGTAGAGCGCCAGGCACTGTGTTGCGCCGAAGTGGTTCTTCGTGCTTGCCGTGATTGTTTCACGTTGTGTAGGTCCCTGGTCGACCCGGTTGCGACCCAGTGGTCGACTTGCTGTCTCTTGGATGTCCCAGCCACCCCGAGGGTTTTGTGTCCGTGTTTTGAGGGTGTTGGGAGGACCGTGCTACCTCGTTTAGCGTGCCCATGGGTTTAAGAGTTTGGGTGACTCCTCATATTATGGGCTTTTGTGTTACGCTTGACCGAGTCACCGTGTATCGATGTGTGTGCGGTGGGGTCTCCCCCGCATGCCGTTAATTTTCCTGGAAGGTGATTCCCGAGTGGGCCATGTGTTTGGCCTTAGACTGCGAGTCCAATTATCGGCGTGGTAGCTTGTGTGTTGCCCTGGGAATCATGCTTCTGTGCTTTCTGCGTGGGCCATGTGTGTGGCCTTGGACTGCGAGTCCAGTTGCCCAGCTCGGGGCTGGAGGATTCCCGCTTTTCCCTGAGAATGGGATTCGGTTTGGCGGCTTGTGAGCTACCTCAGGAACCATACTTCTGTGTTTCTCTGTGGACTGTGAGTCTCATTTCTTCTCCGACTGTGGTCACCGTGTGACGGTGCTGGTACGTGGGATAGTCCCCGTACGTCGTCGGATACGTACGTGATTTTTTGTTAACTTGAGAGTCTACTCTTTCAGTGATCCTCCACTAGTCGTAGCCTGCCTACATGCGAGTGGACCCACCAGGGAGTGTTGGAGAGGCTACCCTGAGGACGGTGTTTAGACTGGTTTCCGTTGGGCCCCTCGTCGGGAGTCAGAGTCCGGCTCCAGGGGAAAACTAGTCAGAGGCCAGACCTAGGACTCATGGTCTGTGTGTGCACACGTGGTTGGGGGCGGTTGGACCCACGTTGACGAACGTGACCCCAACTAGTCACTTGCTTTGTGGTTACTTGTTCGGTGTCCGTGCCTCTGGTAGGCGCACGTCAAGCAGTTCACCTGCGGTGCGGTGTAAGATGTCATGGGACGCTACCGACTATGCTTCTAGTGGGAGGTACTCCTATTGAGTCGGGAGTGACAGACCGTCAATCACTGTGACTTCGGCCTACTGGTTTTCGGTCGTGTTGACCGTTGAGTTCCTGTTGTTTCACCGTGGCACGTGCGTTGGTTTTCATGCCGTGAGACTCGTGCTAGTGGCTTTTCCGAGGTTGCGTCTTGTTGTGTGATACCCGCGACCGGATGGTTGGGGTTGCACCTTGGATAGCGTGTCCAAGTTGGCCGTGTCCTGGGAGATAGGCCTCTACGACGTTGTTGCCATGGGTTTTTACTTCGGTAAGTGGTACTAGTGTGGTTCGGTAGCCCCCGACCATGAGATCGGGGTGTGTTTCTGGTACAATAGGAGTAGCTGTAGTGCCGAGTTTTTGACCGGCCACCGGTTCGCTGTTCCTGCTGTTGTTGTAGCTTTCCTTTTCGCTATCGCTGTTGTTTCCGGTTGGGGTTCCGCGGGATCCCTGCTGAGTCTCTATTTTGGAGACTCATTCCCTGCTTTTCAGGTGTGGCGGTTCTTCCTCGGGGTTTGAGGGTGCGGTATGGAGGTTCTCAGTTGCTAGCTCGTCGGGCCGAGTGTTCACTTGGCATGTGGTACATTTTACTGCTTTAGACTGTACTTTCTGTTGGACTGGACTCTGTTGTAGCTGTAGTTGTTCATTTATTTCTATTAATTATTGTATTATCCTACTTTATTTCCTATTTCTTTGTTTCTCCACACTCCTTTTAGCCCTTCCGAGCCCTCCTGGCTCGTGGGCGGCGGTTCGAGTCTCAGGTTATCGGGCCTTCCCGGTAATCAGATTATCGGGTCGTTACAGCTGGTATCAGAGCGGTGGTTATGGACGTACATAAGAATTTGAAATATTGCAGTGATCAGAGTCCGTAATGTCCAGTACTGTCAGTAGCTGGCTTAGGGTTTTGTGTTCGCTTTCCGCCTAATTTCTCGCTTGAGATCTTGAGTGCGCTGTGCGGCGCTGTGAAGGGGGTTGATGCCCATGATTTTCGTGCCAGCATGGGGTCTAAGAATCGAGGTCGAGAGCCTTCTCCCTCATCGGTGGTGGCCCTGGTTGTGCTACGTTGGGCAGAGGTTGCTGGCAGGCGTGAGCTTGCGGTGCTACATTCCAGGAACCTGCAGCGTGGTCAGGTGGCTGGAGAGAATTGTTCGTGGATAAGTGGCCGTGAGCGTGCTCTGAGGGAGCTGCTATCGATTTTGGGCCACTTCAGATCAAGGTTTATCTAGCCCCTGGGGCGCCGAGGTCGTGGTTTGAGGCGTTGGAGCGGGTGCTCTGGTCGAGAAGTGTGCTCGGGTGAGCGGAGGATCTTCTCAGTGAGCTGCTGTTTCGTTGAACCTAATGTTCTAGTCGTGCTCTGTGGCATCAGAAATGATGTGTCGGTCCCGATTATTCTTGCGGATTTCGAGGCAGGATTGGGTTGTGGTGTCCCAATAAGTCTTTGCTCTTGCATTTCTGTCAGTGGATGGGTGGTGTCCGCCTTGGAGTTGGCTTGAGATGTGAAGGCTCAGCGGCGAGTTTCGGGACTCGAGGATGAGCATCGGCGGTTGTTGTTATGGCTCGTGTTGTAGCCCTTGGCATGGTGTGTTGCAGTTCGAGGAATTACATTGGTGGTGCATCGGCAGATGCTGTGGTTGTGCTCCGACGTGACACTCGTCGAGTGCGTCGGATGCGTTGACCTGATGGAAGTGATGGTTTTCCTTGGTGCTAGATGGTGCCGTTTCCAGCGTGCGTGAGGTTCGAGGTCAGGTCGAGCGTGGAGTTCTTCCCTTGGTCAGAAGTGCATTGGTCTCCCCTTTGGTTGGAGAGATTGTGTTGGGCTAAGGTTCATCGTCTTGCATTGCGTGTTCGGATTGGTTGGCCTTGTGTGCCATGAAGTCCATGCGAGACGTGCTCCTTGTCTTGGCAAGGTGGTTGCCTGTGAGAAGTTGTGCCCATTCCCTTGTCGTGTAAGGGTGTTGGTGCTTTTCCGAAAGGACGAGTGCCGGTCGGGCGGTGTTCGCATTCTTGGCTGTGCGCGCGTGGATCATAGTGCACAGCGGAAGCGTGGTGGGCTTGTGACCCAATGGTTCAGGATCGTAGTGTTGGTTGCTACGGGCGGATTCCTGAGTTTGCATTGAGCATTGGAGGATTGGTTCCTCTATGTGAAACGTGTTGTTGCCGTGCCATTGCTTGAAGTATCGTGATTCTTGGCACTGGCAGGATGGAGTGTTGGAGAATGTGCTGGCTAGTGCGCCGCATGAGTACCATGTTCATGTGATGGAAGCCGTGTCAGGCGTCGATGTGAGCTGGATGGGGTTGTTGAGGATGTCGCTTGACGGAGGTTGACGGATGTGATGAGACCGGACGGAAGAGTGACGCTTGTGCGTGGTGGTCCTTGATGGAACGTTGGTGTTGCAATGGTTATCCCTGGTTTGGTGACCAGCATGGGATGGTTCCCCTGTGAGCCTGAGTCGAGTGAGGTGATGAATGAGGACACCATGATGTTGTCATCTGGTTTCATCGTGCTCCCCAAGAGGGTCGAGTTGGCTCGATGTTCGAGCTTGAATGCGGAGTCCGAGAGGAGTGTAGCTCAAGATGTGGCATCGGTCTGTGTGTGAGTCAGCGGATGGCCTGCTGTGAGTTGGATCGTGCCTGTTAGGCCGGTGGAGGTTTCCCGTTGACGTGTATTTGGCGACCAGTGGATGGTCTTTTCACAGATAGAAGATGTTGGTTGTCGGGGCTCGAGCGTGGCGAGAGCCGTGTGCCAGTGAGACCTTTGGTGGTCGTCTCTGTGATGTGCTTTCCGGATAGGATCTGGGCTTTTTCGAAGTTTGAGTTCTGACAGAGTTGGCACAGTGATATGTTTGGCTTTCAGCTTGCCATGTGTGAGGTGATTCTTGGTGCTGAGCCGATGTTCTGGTTGCGGTCTGTTGAGATGGTTACGTGAGTTGATGGAGGCTCTGTGTTGGTTGTTCCCTTGCGAAGGGTGTGCGACCTATCAGTTGGTTGTGAAGCTGATGTGTGCTTTGTCTGCCGACCATAGGATGGATCGGTAGCTATTTCTCGTGTCGAGGGTGTGTTTCCTCGGTGGGCGAGATGGTGGCAGCGGTGCCATGTTGGTTTTCGTGGTGTCTGAGGTGATGCCAGACTGTGTCCTCTGGTATATCCCTGCTCTGATGGCCGGTGTGCATGGTGCGCGGAGTGAGGTGTTGTTTGTGATTGTAAGTCTGGCTGTGTCCCTCAGGATCGGTGTTCTCGTGAGAATCGAGATTTTCTGCTGGGGCTCTGACAGCGTTGTCAGTTGGTTCAATGTTCTGCCCCTGTGACTTCGTGCTAGGTCCTGAATTTTGAGGATGAAATTTCTTTAAGGGGGGAGGGCTGTAATGCCCCAGGTTTTTTTTTCGGATCTTTTAGTGGGTCTCGGAGTGTATTTTGTGCTTTACACATGTTTTTCCCTGATGTGCCTTCGGAACTCTATGTAGTGCGAACCGTGGCGTTCTTCGACTCCGGGACAGTACCACTGCGTTGTGTTCCTTCCGAGGATCACGGAGGTAATTTTTCATAATTTTTTGACTTTCTGCAATTTTTGAGTTTTTCTACATATATTAACCCTTTTCTCTCTCCCCCTCTTATTCTCTCTTTCTCACTCTCTCTCATCTCTTTCTCTCCCCCTCTCCCCGGGCGGCCGACGGTGGCGGAGGAGGGTGAGGCGGCGATGGCGGGAGGCGAGGAATGGGGAACGGGTCGAGGATCGAGGGCCGGTGGCGCGTGAAAGCTCGGCCGCCGGTTCGTGGAGCGGCGAGGGTTTCACGGTGATTTCTTCATGGATCGGCGTCCACGGCGCGTCGTTTCTTTGGTGGAGGTAGGGAGATGGACCCCCAGTTCGTGTTTTTCCTTTCCCGCAAGTTTTGTAGGCCGTGGTGAGCCGAGCGGGCGTATTTGGGTTTTTGGGGAAAAATCCATGTTTTAGGGCTCGTGAGCCGATCTACCGTTTCATCGTGTTTTTGGCCGATCTGAGGCCTTCGATGCATGCTAGGGGCTATTTGGGGGCTTCCCCCTTGTTTTTCCCCTCTCCCGTGGAGGTATGGGGGCGTGGGATGATTTTTGGGTCGTTTCCCGCCGTAGCATGCTCGGGACGGTGTGACGGTCCTTCCAGTGACCGTCACATGCCGTGACGCCCTAGGGTAGGTGCGTTACAGGCCGTGACGTGCCAAGGAGGGTGCGTCACAGGGTCCTATTTTGTCGGAAGGGCGTCAGTCGCTCTGACGGTCCCATGATAAACCGCTAGAGGGTGTGACGCGCCTGGGTTCGACCGCTACGCCCGATTTCATGTTTTAGGACCGTTGCGGTCACGAGTCTTCTGACGTGCCTAGGTAGGACCGTCAGAGCACTATGACGCCCCTGAATGGGAGCGTTAGAGCTGACGTAGCCCATTCTTCTGACGCGCCTAGGTAGGACCGTCAGAGGCTGTGATGCCCCAAGGGGTGTGCGTCAGAACCTGTTTTGTTCTGTCTTCTAACGCACCAGGCTTGGTCCGTTAGAGACTGTGACGCCCCCGGGTGGGTTCGTCACAGTCAGCGTTGCCCCTCTCGCGTGACGCTCCTGTGTTGGACCGTTAGAGTGCGGTGATGGTCTAGCCTTGGACCGTTACAACTGTGACGGCCCAAAGGTAGACCGCCAGGCACTGTGTTGCGCCGAAGTGGTTCTTTGTGCTTGCCGCGATTGTTTCGCGTTGTGTAGGTCCCTGGTCGACCCGGTTGAGACCTAGTGATCGACTTGCTGTCGCTTGGATGTCCCAGACACCCTGAGGGTTTTGTGTCCTTATTTTGAGGGTGTTGGGAGGACCATGCTACCTCGTTTAGCATGCCCGTGGGTTTAAGAGTCCGGGTGACTCCTCGTATTATGGGCTTTTGTGTTACGCTTGACCGAGTCACCGTGTATCGGTGTGTGTGCGGTGGGGTCTCCCCCACATGCCATGAGTTTTCCTGGAAGGTGATTCCCAAGTGGGCCATGTGTTTGGCCTTGGACTGGGAGTCCAATTATCGGCATGGCAGCTTGTGCGTTGCCTTGGGAATCATGCTTCTGTGCTTTCCGCGTGGGCCATGTGTGTGGCCTTGGACTGCGAGTCCAGTTGCCCAGCCCGGGGCTGGAGGATTCCTGCTTTTTCCTGAGAGTGGGATTCGATTTGGCGACCTGTGAGCTACCTCGGGAACCGTACTTCTGTGTTTCTTTGTAGACTGTGAGTCTCGTTTCTTCTCCGACTGTGGTCGCCGTGTGACGGTGCTAGTACGTGGGATGGTCCCTGTACGTCGTCGGATACGGATGTGATTTTCCGTTAACTTGAGAGTCTACTCCTTCAGTGACCCTCCACTAGTCATAGCTTGCCTGCATGCGAGTGGACCCACCAGGGAGTGGTGGAGAGGCTACCCTGAGGATGGTTTTTAGACTGGTTTCCGTCAGGCCCCTCGTCGGTAGCCAGAGTCTGGCTCCAGGGGAAAACCAATCAGAGGCCAGACCTAGGACGCATGGTCTGTGTGTGCACACGTGGTTGGGGGCGGTTGGACCCACGTCGACGAACGTGACCCCAACTAGTAACTTGCTTTGTGGTTACTTGTTCGGTGTCCGTGCCTCTGGTAGGCGCTACCACGTCAGGCAGTTCACCTGCGGTGCGGTGTAAGGCGTCAGGGGATGCTACTGACTGTGCTTCTAATGGGAGGCACTTCTGTCGAGTCGGGAGTGACAGACCGTCAGTCACTGTGACTTTGACCTACTGGTTTTTCGGTCATGTTGACCGTTGAGTTCCGGTTGTTTCGCCGTGGCACGTGCGTCGGTTTTCATGCCGTGAGACTAGTGCTAGTGGCTTTACCGAGGTTGCGTCTTGTTGTGCGATACCCGCGACCGGATGGTCAGAGTTGCACTTTGGACAGCGTGTCTAAGTTCGCCGTGTCTTGGGAGACAGGCCTCTACGGCGTGGTTGTCGTGGGTTTTTACCTTGGTAAGTGGTACTAGTGTGGTTCGGTAGCCCCCGACCGTGCGATCGGGGTGTGTTTCTAGTACAATAGGAGTAGCTGTAGTGTCGAGTTTTTGACCGGCCACTGGTTCGTTGTTCTTGCTGTCATTGTAGCTTTCCTTTTCGCTACCGCTGTTGTTTCCGGTTGGGGTTCCGCGGGATCCCTGCTGAGTCTCTGTTTTGGAGACTCATTCCCTGCTTTTCAGGTGTGGCGGTTCTTCCTCAGGGTTTGAGGGTGCAATACAGAGGTTCTCAGTTGCCAGCTCGCCGGGCCGAGTGATCACTTGGCATGTGGTATGTTTTACTGCTTTAGACTGTACTTTCTGTTGGACTGGACTCTGTTGTAATTGTAGTTGTTCATTTATTTCTGTTAATTGTTGTATTATCCTACTTTATTTCCTATTTCTTTGTGCCTCCACACTCCTTTTAGCCCTTCCGAGCCCTCCCGGCTCGTGGGCGGCGGTTCGAGTCTCGGGTTATCGGGCCTTCCCGGTAATCGGATTCTCGGGTCATTACAATGTGACAGTAATAAAACCCATAGTAAGAATCAATACTTAAAACAGTCTTGGAACATAAATAACTAGGCATATTATAAGTTTAATGGGCTGCTCTTTATTCCGTCTCGGGTTGATAGAATTTCAAAGAGTTAGCGGTCTATTATGTCACCGTTTATAGACGGTTAGCGGTTTATCGTAAGGCCGCCTGAGGTTCTATAACAGTGAAATCGCAAGAGTAACTAACGGTCTATATATTGGCCGCTAATTATCTTTTAGCGGTTTGTCGTAGCGTCGCTAACCAAATCTGGCGATCCATGTTTAGGCCGTTTGGCTTGACAGAAACTAAACAATTGAACTAAATGATAATCCAAGACACATCATGCCTAGAAATCAACATATATAAAACTTCTACCCTGATAGAATGAAAGATAGGCTAATAATATGCATAGGATTCATGTACTACGACAAGAGAATTAATTTAGTTCATTTAAGGTTAAGAAATATGCATGTATGCTACACTAGTTGCATAGATCCTATTAAAACATGACATTCTCCGTATATAATGCATGCAATCAAGTGAAACAAGAGGGCTTTTAATCCTAGAATGATGTTTTTGCCGTTCATGAGATGACCTACCTCTGTCCTTGACCTTTAACTTCAAATTTAAGGCTGGATGCTACCCCTAGTTCCCTGCACTTCTTGTGACAAATCAGAAACTTCACGTTGCTCTAACTCCTTACTCTCTTGACCTATGGACGTGAAATTTGGAGGGTAAGAAGAAGATACTAAGGGGAATGAAAAGTTCTAAAGGTTCTAGTTCTAAATACCTCGTTTTGAATCCTAAATTCTTTGATCTTCAGCACCCCATTGCATAGTCTCCGGGATCGTTATTGTGAAACAAGCAACTTTGGGCGCCTCGAACTCCCTATGTGCTTGACCCCCTAACACGAAATTTTGGGAGATGTTAGTCCTATGTATTAGAAATAAAAACTTCTTAAGGACTTACCCAAAATAATGTATCCGTACCTTAGTTCCACGCGAGCCAAACGTAAGGGTCGCGCATATGAAATCTAGGGTCTATTTATAGGGTTTGGCTAGGGTTTCGTGGATTAGATCAATTCTAGAGTCCCTAGTTGGTACTATCCCGACTTCTGAGAGTCCTTAACATGCTTACTAGTCTTCCCATCTCGATCTCTAGGAGATAAAACATTAAAAATCTAATCTTTTTGCTCTTTCTTCAACTTACGGAACTGACATTAGTTAGCGGTCTAGGACTGGTCCGCCAAATGTCCTTTAGCGGTTTTACGATAGATCGCTATCATATTTGGGCATCGAATTTGAATTTAATTCAAACTCTATTTTCGGTTTATCCACTTAATTATCTAAACAATTAGTATTTATCCTTATATTCCGTGAATAAACTAATTAACCTTCTAGAATATGGGCCAAACTTTATGGGCTTGGTCCTTAAGTCTTTTGGGCTTTACTTAAATAGGCTAGGTTAATTGGTTATCACACTTTGGCCTTAATAATGATTTATTTAACCCAGAAATTTATTTATTAATTCAATTTGGTCTTAAAAAATTATCAGAAAATATTTAAATAATTCACAAATATTTTATAAAATTTCTTGGGCATTACACCACGCTTCTTACAATCACGTCTTCAGAAGGAGATTGCGGTCACTTAAGGACCGCCTATTGTAGATGGCGGTCTCGCGATAGACCGTTATTTCCTTTTGACACAGAATTTGAATAAAAATCAAACTCCTCTATAGTTATCCACTATTTATCTTCTATTTATCTCCTAAAGATGGGCAATTATCCTAAGGACGTTTCTAGAAGTGGGCTTGGGCCTAAAAGCCATAGAATTAAGTTTATGGGCCTAGTTTAAGTGGGCCTAATTAATTGGTTCTTATTTGGGCTTTCATATTAATTTATTTAATCCAAAATTCATTTAATAACCCATTAACCGTTTTAAAATGAGATTTAATTATTTTTAATTTCTGAAAAATCCTAACAATTCCTAGAAAATTCCGTAATAATTTCTAGAAAAATTAGGGGTGTTACAGACAGTTTGTTCAGACTCCAAAGACCGGAGTGGCCTGGAGTTACTAGTACGCACGCCGTCTGACCAAAAAGACAATAGTGGGTAGCGGGTCGGGACTAAGACCTGTCGTGCCATAAAGGTCACGACGTTAATTACATCTCTCTGAAGGGGAGAAAACCCTTGATTAGTCGTCAAGAGAAAGGGCCCTATAGCCTGCAGTTTGGAGTTCTTAAATGAAAATGAAAGGACTAAAAGTAAGTGCGGCGAGGCACTCCACGTCGAGGGCGGAAGTACTCCAACCGTCTTGCTTAATCATTGCTCATTCATTTTTTTTTCCTTTATTCAGAGACCGCTTTCGGTCAAAACGCAACCGTGTTAGAGAGAGACTCTTCGAATAAATGTTTGCCAAAGATGTGAGATGATTTAATATTTGGGGGAGGGGACAAGGTAAGGGCGGCTCGAATCCGAAAGATTGTCGTCCTTTAGCAAGGTCAGGCTCCGACTATGACGGGAGAGTCTCGGGGGGTCCGGCCCTGACCTACACTAGGCATCATTTATATTCCCTTTGTTCAAGGTATAGGAAGTGGAGGCTCCGGAGTAGACATTGTTAGCTTTTTTTATTATTATTTTTGTTTGGGTCTGACTATATGTCATTATTCTATTATTATTATTTTTGTTTCAGTTTCATCACATGATTTATTATTTGTGTATTTTTCCTTTGCCTTGGTGTTTTCTTATTGCTTCTATCCGACCAACCTCTTATTATTCAGACTTCAAAGTGACTACCTTTATTTTATGGCTTTCCCCCCCTTTCATTACTATGTTTTTTTTGTTACTGTTTTGTCATCCCCGGGCTTGAGAATCAGGATTCCAGGTCAACGGGGAAGTCAGGGACATTCATAGGGTAAAAAAACCATGGTTTAGATTTAGATCGGTCAGCTAGCACAATGTTTCGATCGATCGGTGCTATAGGCCGGTCGACCAAACCCCATGGCACTTCCACCTGACCCCATGGCAGCTCGACATGTGCCATGCACAGGTCGACCGAGCCCCGTTCTTTTGTTTGTTGAGTTATATATATATATATATATATATATATATATATATATATATATATATATATATATATATATATAGTTTACTCCTTTCATTCATTCTTCTTTCTCTTTCTTTTTTTATTGTAGTTTTTTCATACTCTTTTTGTTGTTGTTACTGTTATTATTATTATTAATTTCTCTTTTTGGGTCTATTTCTTTTATTTACTGGCTTAAGGTTTAATGAAATTTTGACAATACCACCCCTAGACCCGAGGTATTTTGGGGGTGAGAAGTGGGTGCACATCCATGGAAATGCGAGATGGTCCCTTAAATATTTGAATGTGCATGGAGCGACAACACTCACAATAACATTGCTAAATTCCATGAGGCAGGAAAGGAGGGACCACAGGCCGATCGACATGGGTTCAAGCGGGTCAACTGGGGTTTAGGACTTGTCGATAGGCTCAACAAGAAGAATGGCGCCAGATGGAGTGTGCCGGTTCACTGAGTGTGGATTAAAAGAGGGTTGCCATTTCACTTATTGAGTGGAGAGGGAAGGCTACCGATCCAACTAAAAAGGGGGGGGGCTGCTGTATCACAGTAGAGGGCAATGGAGGACGACATGGGGCTACCATCTCGTTTAGTAATAAAGGGGAGTGGAAGAGCCAGCAGATCAAGGCACAGTGGCTGTGGTGAGGAGAACTGTCCGATCGAGAGTGGAAAGGGGGTAGCACATACCGGATCGGTCGACAAACGTTCAAGACTTGTCCAGAGGATCAACAAGGAAAATGGGGCCGGATCATACGTGACCGCCATGCTGGATCACTACGATCACTTCATGATGAAGGCGTCACAGGCGCTGGGTCATCCCAAGGAAATTTGGAGTGTTCCGAGAATTTTAAAAAACAAAATGAGTAGGAGAAAGGTAGAAGAACAAGGTGGCATTTGCAGGAGGACAACACTGAGCGAGGATGGGAGGGTTGTTCATAGTTGTGCCCTCCTCTTGATCCAACTATAAGGGACAACGCCCCCAATGATGGTGGCGAAGCCCGTCATGCCCATAACAATGACGGAGTCCCGAGAGATGAACATTGATACGGAAGCTGCAACGGCGGCCTTGGCGCTGCCAAGTATTAACAGGATGAGGGTATTGGCTCACTCGATAAAAGACAACAGTGGGGGGAGTAGTGTTGCCGCCGGATCAAATTGATGGAAAATAGAGTATCGAGACTTCATCGGTAAAACGACATGATTGTATCCCCGTGAGAAGCAAGATAGGGGAATTGTAGTATAACAGAAATGAAGGTTTTAATAGGACAACCCACAAGGGTTGGGGCTCAGGGTCATATCCATGGTGCTAGATAAACTCTGAGCCTAAACCCCTCCAGAGACATACTCATCTCCTTCCCCCGGATCATCCATTGCATTCCAATCACACTGAAAAATGACTACGATAAAAAAGGAATAACAAGAGAAACCAGAGGGAACATGACCGAAACGGAGTAAAGGGAAGACACACAGCGCAAACACAACTATTCAGAGTCATTTTTTTATATTTCATTCATCCACAGTAGCAGACTAAAGGAAGCTAAAAAAAGAAGAAAAGGAAATACATCATGAGAAAAGGAATAAAAATACAAGGACGGGGGTGAACGGGCCATTGACTCCTTCTCCCCCTTCCTCACCTCTCTTCTCTCTTCCTCTCTCTTTCTATTCGCACTCTGTGCTTCTCCCCTTTCGCTCTGTGGCTATCGGTGTGTATGCCTACCTTTGTCTCTCTTTCTTTCGTTTCCTCTATTCTCCTCTTCTTCTGTATGGAGCCTTGGGGCCCTTTATATAGGAGTGTAGGGAGGTGGACGTAGGGCCTCCACTGAGCGGCCGGATGAAGGTCCGAGAACTGCCGGATGGGGAAGCCACCGTTCTACTGGTTGGGTGTTCTCTCGCTGTCGAATGGGCTGGGGAGGGCTATTGTTTAGGCATTGAATGCACTGCTGGATGAGGCAGCGACATGCTGTTGGATGGGCAGTTGGTGGTGCTGCCGGATGGGGCAGCTCGAGCGCAACCGGATGGGCTCATAAGGGCTGCCGGACGAGTGGCACAGGAGTTGCCGGTTGGGTGGTGAGCTGCTACCAGATGAGATGAATAGGTGCTGCCGGTTAGCCGCTTGCATGCCACCGGATGGGGAAAGGCAAGTGCTGTCGGTGTAGATAGATTAATCTACCCCACCCCCGAACTAATGTGTATAGGCATATGCATGATCATGCATTAATATGAGCAAAGAAAAGGGGCGATAAAGATATAGAAGTGACAATGATCGCCACCCAAGGATTAGCAATAGGAAATAGATGATATAATGAATATAGACCTACTGCGTACCTTGGAAAAATATGGAAGAAGATGCAGCCTAAAGGGAAGCCGCTACAAGGTGTGACACATACTAGCTGACTAGAAAGCAAGGTCCTCATGTTCTATCAATAATCTCCTGCAAAGCAAAGCCACAAACACAAGAGAAAACCCACTAGAAACATGTGTAGCATATGTCCCGAAATGATAAAGTAGCGTGAGAGAAAGGGGGAGAACGCACTAGGGGAGGGTTTTTAACCCTTGTAAGCGAGTGCAAATTAAAGGTGGGTGTATTGTGCATGCATATGATTTGAAATCAGGAGAAATGATTGAGAGAATAAGGAGAAAAGTGACGTACAAAATGGAGAAAAATACAGGTATGCAGAAACAGTGCAATTTGTGATGATTTTGAAAAAGTAGGAGATGAGAACTAAGGATAGGAGTGATGAAAATGAGCCTAAAGAGATGAAAATCAAAGATGATACTTCCCTCTTCGCAGTGGGGTCGAAGGGTTGGGTGGACGACACAGCAAGGCATCACCCCGAACCGACGAAGAGCGCCTTGTCGCACAAGTTCAGAAGATGTGCAGAAAACACAAAATCTATGACGAAATGGAAAAAGTGAGGGTGCAGAAGAGAGGGCAAATGATGATGAAATGAAGCCCAAATGGAATGGATGTGAAGATAATACTTCCCTCAATAGCCTGGGGTCAGAGTTGTGAGACGACGATCCGGCATGGCTTCGCCCCATGTTCCAGAAGAGCCCCCCCCTGCGAACTACGAAATGGGCAGAATTTATAGAAGTTACTGAAAACCCTAATTTTCTCCCACGATTCCCAGGGATAGGGACCACCAAATCTTGAGATCTATGGATCAATCTCGAGATAATAGTTAAGATAAGAGCTAGGAACAAACATGACTCTTTTTGGTGGAAGGATATGGAAGATATTCGCGCCGCAAGAAGGGCCCGGATCCTAATTTGGATGAATTTATGGCATGAAAATGCGTAAACCCAGAACTTGCATCCATGATTCTCGCGGATATACTCCACTAAAATTCGAGTTCTATGGCTTAAACTCAAGATACTAGTAAGGAGAAGAGATAGAAACAAATGGGACTTGATTTGGTGGAATATTCGAGAAGATAGAGCCCTGACAAGGAGACCTCGGCATGCACAAATCGACCAGAGAGTCCAGCGGCGAAGAAATCACAGTTCAGGATCATCTAGACTCCCTGGGGAAGAAATGATATATCGCGCGGCCGCTTCATAAAGAAAACGGTCTAGGGAGGACCGCCAAAGGGACCCAAATGGTCATGGGATGGACCGCCTGGCGACTAGGGGCGAACGAGAGGCTTCAGGGACAAAAATTGAAGAAACGGTCTTCTAGAGACCATTTTTTGATAGTAGCGGTCTCAAGAAGAACGTCATTTGACATTTTAAAAATAATAAAATTACTAAAAAATAAAAAACAATAAAACAATAAAAGTTACTGTTCATGGTGGTCAACTATTGATCGCCACCTCAAGGTAGCAGTCAACATTTGACTGCCCCTCTCTAGGTAGCGGTCAACAGTTGACCGCTATCCTGGGGTGGCTGCTAGGCTCGCGTGACTTTAGAAATTAGAGAATATCTTGACAATTGTGCCGAACTAGCATAAGTGGTAGAAAAAGAAATTGTAGATAACAAAAAATTGAACAACTTTCGTGAAGGGAGCAAGATGAGAAGATGAGAAGAAGAGGGAGAAAATAGGGCAAGAACAGATAAAAACACTAAGACTTGAAAACAGTAAAGAACTGGCTAATGGCGTAGAAGAAGAAAATGTAGGACTTTAAAAAATGAACAACCCTGGTGAAGGGCACTTAATGAATAGAGGAACATAAAGGGATGAAAAAGGGCCGCGTTCAGGACTGCACAGTGAAAGGGGCCGAATGCTTGATGGAAGTCGACTTAAATGGGCCGTAAGCCGACTTGGAAGGTCGAAAAAGGCCGGAAAATGAGGAAACAACCCCCAGGGCTCAATGGAATCATGATCTCCACGGCTCAAAGGGAATGGAACAATAAAATGGTCTCGAAATCTATCCAAGGAAGGTTCCAAAATAATGGTTAATTCGGGACATCAAAAATGATGAATAAGACAAATGACGCAACTTGCGGGCTAAAAATGGTTGTCAACAGATGTCCCTCCTTGATGTTCGCTTTGCAAGGGAACAAGCGAAAGTGGCGCAGAGGCGGAGTAGAAAGGAGATGGAGTGAAAGCGATAGCGACGTGAAATGGAGATGAAGCAGAGAGAACTGAAAAGCTGGCATCAAGGCAAAAGACACCCGTCATGACCAACAAGCGACAGGAATTCTCCCGAAAATGTCGAACTAATCACCCGGAATGGTTGACAAGGGTAAGACATGTCTAGAAAACTAAACTAGGGAAGGAAACACGACCAACCTTATTGGGGACACAATCCACGGATAATTCGGGGATCGGAAAGAACACAGCTAAAAAGCTGGAAAATGAGAAAGTAAAACTGAGATAAAATCCAGACAGGAATCGCGCTGGCTAACCAGACCAAGCGGGCAGATCAGAGAAATTGTTCAAATTCAGAGTGGAATGAAGATCTCTTAACCAAGAGAATTGAAGTGGAATTAATCATTGCTGAGAAGAAATCCTTGAACGAATCACGAGACGTGAGTGTTCAAAATGACATGATGTATGCTAGGCTGAAATAAAGAAATCATCAAAATGAATGCAAAGAAAGATAAAATAGAAAGTACTCAAGGATATTATTGCTAGACTGAGCAAGACGAGGTCAAGAGTCTCCTTACAACCACGGCGTACGAGATAGAGTCCATCGTCCCCCACCCGACTCAAACTAATGACTTATCCAACGATTAACCGTATGTTCCTAGATCATCATCATTTTTGTTAAAGGGGAACATCAGATCTCAGAACACACGGGCAACCGGTCGGTCCTTAAGAGTCTATATGCCATATAGTAATGCAACAATGAGCTGGGATAGAGAGCCATACCTGACTTATCTGCCAAGCGAAATGACATTTTTTTAGATTTTTTGATTTCTGATTTTTATAGATTTTTCAAATAAGACAACCAACAACATGAATAAACAAGCATGAACATAATGAGACAAACAAATGAACGCATGAACAATAACGAAACGAACAAATGAAGGAAAGACAGCACAACATAACATAACAAAGGACGAACCAGCAACACATGCAAGACATGAACCAACAACATGCATGTAAGACGAACATAGTGGGACAAGACAACAATGTAGTGGGACAACACACGGTTGGGACAAGAACACGCGGTGGGACAACACATGGTTGGGACAAGAACACGCGGTGGGATAACACATGGTTGGGACAAGATCACGAGGGATGACCACAGGGGATGAGATAACACGAGACACGACAGATATACTCTTCAATCAAGCCCAAGACCAGATGAAGTAGAACCGCTCCGTTCACAATCGTGAGGCAAAGAGCCCTCTCACAAAGATATGATCAAAACTGAGCAATGCTAAGCAAAGCGTGAGAAGGACATGAGCTTCAGAATAGATCGAGAGACAAGATTGAAGAAAAGGGAACATATTGAAAAGCACGTGAATAGGAGACAAAGCGAATGATAAGGAGCCATGAAGAACCTGAACACCTGAGACCTGCACACTGAGCAAACGAATCATATCCGTTCTCAAAACAAAGATACATAAAAACAAAAGACACATATTTTTGGATTTTTTACATTTTTTGATTTTTTTGGGGTGTTTTAACTATCTGATTTTTTTTGGAATTTTGATAATATTTGATTTTTTTTGCTTTTTGACATATCTGATTTTTTTTGATTTTGTAATATTTGATTTTTTTTAATTTTTTTTGACAATATATTTTATTTGGATTTTAGAAATATTTGATTTGTGACTTTTTACAAAGCAATCTGCAGCACGTAGACGGGCTCAAACCACAGCTAGGAGTCGACATTCCTTCCCCTTTCATTAAAGATTTCCCTTGAGTAGGGCGTGTATATGACGGTAGCTCGTCACAACCAACCGCCTCTGAAAAATGGTGTCCCTACTAAGGCCATACCCGGGATACAACCCAGCCTAAGAGGGGAAGTAGAAGAACAATGGGGATAAGCTTAATACAGAATGGGAGATATCAGGACTCAAATTCCTTCCAGGCCACTACCCCTCAAAGATATAATCTGTTGCGCCGGGGCTTTGTGTCTTTGATTTTTAGACCCATATTTATCAGGCACGCATGTGACCGGGCTCATGACGTCCCGCGGGGCACTGTACTGCCACTCTTGCCATGCCTTCCAATCATAATTTTGCATTGAATTATTTTCTCATTTTGGTAGCCCTTATTGGCCAGATATAGCATGAAAAGTCACTTTTGAGGGTCAAGACTGCCCCTACTTGAGACCTCTCTCGTATTAGGGAGTGCATAGGTTGGTCATATCATCCATCCATCTCTTACCCTTGCACTCGACCGAGCAGAGAAAAGAAAAAGACATTTGTGCATACCCAAAGTGTACCCAAAGTAGCAACGGTGTGCCTAAGAGAGATCGGCTATAGCTCACCATGAAGTGTGTGAAAAACCCATGCTCAAGGTCACCCTCGACGATTGGGTAAAGAAACTAGACTCCCAGCACGGAGCTATCACTAGCCTAAGAATGCTGCAGAAGCAAACTCTTTTTAACTGAACTAAGCAAAGTACCTAATGCCACTCAACCGTGTTGAGGAATTAACATTATAAGCATTATGAGCATGTGCATGAATGTTAAAAATAAATAATTGGAATGCAAGCACATTCTTGCACAAAATAAAGATACCTTGCAAATCCATAACGTGAAAATAGCATCCTGAAGCGAACTTGACCACTGAGCTTTGAGCAGCACGAACTTTGTATTCCTTACTTGACAGGATCAAGATGGAAAGGATAGCAAGGCTTGAAAATTCCTCTACACGGAGGAGCGGCGGACATCATACTGGATGAAGAAGGATCAAAAGGAAGAGAGACGAGGGCTAGAACTCCCTCGTTAAGGCACAGAGACCCTGATAACAAGGAACCAAATACAGAATAAATACAGGTCAGCTGAGATCAAGGCGGACTAAAGCCTCAAAAATAGCAAGAAAAAGGGCAATGACCCCGAAAGGGCGAGATAGAGTGAATAGAGAAAGGAGAAGGAAAATCATTCGACGTGGTCGGAGAAGGCGAATGAGAAGTAGAACTCGGAGATACCGGGAAAGAGAATGAATCAGAAGATATCCTGGGATCAGGATGATGAGATAACATAGGCCGAAGCTTAGAATAACAAGAATGGAGAAAATCCGGAGGTTCCGGATGGGAAAAGGAAGAATGACGGTTCACAAACCTGTGAAAAGAGAACTGTTGACACCTGAAATATAATCAAGAACAAAGATGGGACCGAAGAGAAGATCAAAGATGGGACCGAAGAGAAGATCAAAGCAGAACCAGCAATGAAGACCATTATAATCTCTGCAGAGTCAGAACTAAAGAAGAGCCATCACTAAAGCTATCTACCCAGCTGAAGCCCTTCTCAGGCCTGGCTGATGTCTGGTTTTGTCGTCGTCCAAACGGCAATGCTGATGAAACTCCGGTCTGTTGACTGATGAGAAACCTCCATATTACTCAGATGATGATGCATATAAGGGGCCTTCATTAGTTCCGATATGATCAAAGGAATTCAACGAAGCTAAGGACAATAGGAGCTTCACAGGGGAAAAAGTCTTAAATGGGCCTATTGAATGGGCTTCAATGAGACCCCTTGCGCCGAGAGCTTTGGAGATAATAGCATGCCGAGAACTTGCCCACTGCTGCAGGCGCGCCGGGAACCTCTTCCACCAAAGCAAGTGCGCCGAGTGCCATCTGCAAAAGGAAGGGCTTATATAAACCCTTTCTTCGCCTATAAGAAAGGAGAGGAGGACGGGGAAAAGAGGAGATAGGAAGATAGAAAAACCCACTCATTCAAAAAATAGAGAAGAGACAAACAGAGCAAGAGAAAAAAAGAAGAAGAGAAAGAAGGAGAAGAAGCTCCATGTGGGCAGCCGGGGAGGGAGAGGAGTCAATGCTCCGCCCTCCCCCTCCCTTTTTCGTAGTTCACTTCATTTCGATTGTTCTTCTTTCTGCCTTCTCTGATGTGTTCTATAATACTGTAAGCGGTTTCACGCTGATGGAAAGATGCAACTCCCCCTGTTCATTTTCTCTTTATATATCTTGTTCGATGTAGGGAGTATCCAACATTGAGTGAATAAATATGACGGGCCGCAGTTGCCGCCTGCTGTTGTTTTTCTCCGAAGCTCTGCTGCCATCCCCTTATGTCTTCTCTTAGATTCCGTAGCATGTCATCCCCTCCCCAGTCTGATCATCGGTCTGCTGCTTCGCTTGGTTTTCAGATGCTTTATGTGCTTATTCCAGAGCCAGGGACAGACCATTCCTTGGCCTCCGGGATAAGGCAAAGCTATACAATGACCGAGGTTTATGATACTCCGGAGTTCTATATGTTTATAATCTGTCTATTAACATTGTCGAAATCACCTCTGGGTCCAGAGACAGCCATCTCTTGGCTCCTAGGGTGATGAATGACAACATCAAATCTGTCTCCGGGTTCTGCATAATATTGGTGACAGGGATTCTCTAGACCTTGGTCTTCCCAAATTCCTCCTCGATCCTGATGTTTCTATAAAGCCCAAACCTAATCCAGTTCTAATATGATGAATCGATCCACTTTGACCTCACAGAATCCACCTACCTTATCTTGGAACGTCATGAAACCCAAAACAGGGCGCCGTAAAATCCCAGAACCCATATCGGCGCCATCACCCATCTCGGCCCCATGCATAGTAAAAGGGGTGAATAGTCCTCGGCGCGAGGCTTCTGGCGCCGAGAACCCCACCCCTGATCTTCTTGCCTTCGTGCCGGGAACCCCTTTGGCCATTTGGCCCTTGCGCCGAGAACCCCTCCATATTGGCCGTGCCGGGAACCCCCCTGGCTTCATTGCCATCGCGCCGGGAAGCCCATCCTCTGGCCTTCTCCCCTACGCGCCGAGAACCTACCCCCTGGCCACTCCACTTTGGCACCGGGAACCCTATTTCTTGGGCGCGCCAGGAACCCCTGGCCACTCGACCTTCACGTCGAGAGCTTCCCTTATGCCAGCTTCCCGGCCCCTAGAATAGCGCCTCATGAAGAACCCTTCCCGGCGTGGTGGTTTTCACGCCGGGAGCCTATATGCACACCTAAGCTGCCCCGAGAGCCTACTCTGCCATCCAATTGAACCCCTGGAACCTTGATCAAACCAAGTCAGGGATGCCCATGAGTCACCAGACCTACCCTGGGGATAAATTTAAAGGAAGTCAGACTCCCTTATGTTCCACTGTCCCGCATCGGATTTATGAGTAACCCCTTTAGCTCGGGAGGGCTCTGCCACTGCATGAGTTCCGCCGGCTTCCCTAAGGGAAAATCAAACATTGCCCCATGGCAAATATATATAGGTCGGGAGGTTTGGCCTCTCTCCTACTCTCGGCTTTCATCCCGGCATTCCGTGGATGATAGCCTATTCTCCCCTGGGCATAATCCAGATTATGGGGAGGTGCTGCCAAAATGTCGATCGATGTTTTAACCCTGACAAGCCCCGGGAAGCGTATATCATACATATCCCGTCTGGCTCGATCCTTCAGGGCATACAAACGCTGTAAGGCCCTTGGCCGGATGAGAAACGTGGAAGGGGACATGTCCCCGATGATTGTCCAGGCTCCGCCCCGCCGCTGCGTGGACGGTGTCCTATTTCTATCCGGCATGACCCATATAAGAGGAGGTCATGCTGATTTGATAAGTCTGTCATTTACCTAATTACATTCTTAGAATGACAAGAGCTTCAATATCACACACTGTTATTTTCTTTTTATTACCGCCCCGAGTGGCCTCCTATTTTGGCGTTTAATCAAGGGTTGTCCTTCTTAGGAAGGGCGTAATTAACGTCATAACCTTTATGATATGGCGGACTTTTGGTCCCGACTCGGACTTCACAATCGACTGATTGAGTCAGATCGAGCGCACAATAAAATTGTCACCCCGGTGACTGGCACGCCAATAATAAAATAAATAATAAACAATTAAATAAATAAAATAATAATAAAATCATCCCCACAAGTCTGGCACGCTCGGTGGGACCTAGTCTCCCTTCATCTCTATGCCAAAATAGGAGGCCCGATGGCCCCCCCCCCCCTCAAATTTCTGATTCTGTGTGCTTTCTCCATTTTCAGGAAGCTAGGATGACGGCTGGAATCATGTCCGTATGCTTTGGCCAGCAAGCGGTCGAGGCGCATGTTCGAGAAGGCTACCTGGCGGTACCTCTTTCATTCGGATCGATGCCGCCTGCTGTCAGAATGCCCAATTGCCTGGGCCTCATTTTCACTGATCTGCTCAAGATTGACAACCAGGCGCCAAAAGCTGTTGTCGAGACGTCGCCACAAGCTACCGGTCCCAAGAAGAACCCGGTGATGAATGATACTCCTAGGGTCGGGTCCTGCTTTGTCCATCACGAGGCAAGGAGAAGCGCACCCTCTGCTGCTACTGGAAAGGGATGAAGATCCGACCGGAGAACCCGATCTATTGCTGCGGGTCGTCGGATGTCCAACTCAGGAAAGACGATGCTGATTGGAGATATCCGGGTAAACCTCAATGGTTGCCCAAGGGAGGTCAAGCCAGATGTGATCGTCCCAATGGTACCTACCACCAATAGGTTCTGAGTGCTGACTGCTGGGAGGGCAGACATGGAACATAGAGATAGAAGGCCACTGGCACCAAAGCTGCCCAGATTCAGGCAGATCTGGCGGCCGAAGAAAATCCAGAGCTGGACCCCAACTCAAGATGAAGAAAAAATTTCTGATGTTGCTGTTGCCCGCTTCAGAGCAGGGAGCAGAAGAGGAGAAAGAAAAGACGAAAGAGATGCTGTTGCTGTTCACCCCATGGCTCAGGGTAGGAGAGATGAGAAAGAGAATGAAGGAAGAAATATGACTGCTACTCGCCCCAGGATGAGGGGTAGAAGATATGAGAAAAAAGAAGACCGCTTGGTCACCCACCCCATGGCAGAGGGCAAAAGGTGGGAAAGGAAGAACTATGCTGTTGCTGCCAACCGCCGCCATGATGGTGGCAGAAGACTTAAGAAGGAAGAGAAAATAAGAATAAGCGAACCAGTCGCTGCCGCCATTCCAAGAAGATCGAGAGCCTGTACTAGACAGGCCGACATATTCAAATATTCCAAAGCCGAACATCTGACTGCTCAGGTGGCAAGACTGGCTTGTCAGCGGAAAGGTCAGGAAAGACTGATGCCCCGACCGGAGCTACAAAGACACAGCCAAGAGGAGATGAAACAAGTGGTTCAAGACTACTTTCACTACCTGGGGAATTCTTCCCTCGGGCAACAAAGACTATCTCGTGCTTTAGGCACCATAGATGAAGAAGAAGAAGCCTTTCAAGAAGCAATGACCGGAGTCTCCTCCTCCGATTCCAATGATTATGAAGAAGGCCACAGAGCCGGGTATGGGAAAAAGGACCTGCACGGGCAAGAAGCTGAAGAAAGAATATCGGTCTTTGACTGGATCAAATACTCCGACCAGGTAAAAAGGAAAGTCTATAGCCAGAGGGAAAAGATGCGGATCTTTTCCTGCAACATGGCCGGGCTTGTCAAAGGGTAGGATATGTTACCGACACAGCCAGATGAACTGCTCAGACTAGCAACTAGACCAGGCCCCGTCACAAGGAGAAGTCAGGCGGCCAAAGAAAAAATAAAGACTGATGATGAAGTCCGAAAGATCACCACCATGACAGTGAATGTGGTGACAACAGAAGAGGAAGACAATCCCTTCGTCGATGACGCTGAAGGGACTTCAGAAGAGATACAGATCCCGTCAACCATGGATCCCATGATCCAGAGGATGTTTAGAAGATATCAACAAGAGATCAATGCTCTCAGAAGACAGCTAAATGAGAGGCATGAAGCTACACCGGTCTCCAAGCAAGTCGAGCCCGTGGGGCAGACCTCCAGCTCAACAGAAATGGCTATCCTAGCTAATCCTCTCCCGGCCGATAAGGGTAAAGCAACGAGCCAACCTGTTCTACAGCAAACAGCAGCTCAGCCCTCTGTGTCTCAGACACAGCCCACCGTGCCC